>MU912684.1:0-12291 GCA_036418165.1 Cooperia oncophora
CAATATTTTCTCTTCCCAAAAATAGCTACAGTTTTCCCGAAGACCCATGGTCTGAGTGTTCGCCGTACATTAGGCTCCCTCGCAGAGAGGGTGAAAATGAATAACTCCTAATGATAAGTAGTTTCCGTCCGTGCAATCAGATGATTATGAATGGTTTAGGATTCTTGCTACTGTCGCTCGATCACTTTAATATTTCGTAGTCTTCCACACAGTCGGGTTTCTCTATAGCGCTCTTTCCGCTCCACATCATTTAGCGATGGCTTCTCTGTGATGTTCACGACTCCTGCGTTCACGAATCCTTCCCCACCCTTTTTAGCGGCCAAGTACGACCTTTCCTCCCCCCTCCTCGCTTGAAGACTTTCGCACAACGACAGCGTACCTCGGGATGCCGAATCGCGTATGCATTGGTAAGGTTAAAAATTTGTATCCGCTCTTAAACTGCGTTCCACTTTCTTCGGCCCCTATATCGCTTTCTCATCGACGAGATGATGCGGGACGACTACATCAGTCGAGCTGTCGAGCGAACTGGACGAGTCGCCGCCTCAAGAACGAGCTACAGAGGCGGGTTGATAGTGGCAAATAGGCCATGTGCCACAGTAGCAGTATGACTGCTGACAGGTGCGCCATTCCACCTGCTCCTAACCATAAGGTGGGGAAGGGAGCCACGCCTAACACGTTGACGACATTATGAGCCACCGGTGGCTCCTTAGCTAGTGGCCATGTGGAACAGTACGAGCGACCGGTGGCTTTTGCATCACTTTTTGGGTTTTTGGTTGCCTCTTAGAAGCTCACCTTTCACAAGTCATCAGATTACAAAAAATGTCGATATAAACTGACAGTAATAACCCAAACTTTGAAACTTTGGGTTATTACTGTCAGTTTATATCGACATTTTTTGTAATCTGATGACTTGTGAAAGGTGAGCTTCTAAGAGGGATGAACCAGAATAATGTTACCGTCTTCATGAAATATTTTGAATTGGAAATTGGAATTTTTCAACTAGCTGTTGCTATGCCGAAACCTCCAAACCAATTATTTTTGAAAACCTTGATCGTGGGGACTCCTCGGGGCTCTGATCACAAATGTCACATCATTTGTCGTCGCTACCATATGGCGCGCCATTTGGGCCCCAGCAGTCTTCTTGACACCGAGTTCGATATAAATTTGTGTGCCTGGATTATGTACCATCCTTACAGGGGAGGTCTTTTAGGTTATGGCGCGCTTTTTAGAAATGGTTTGTTGCATGTTGTAGGGGTCCATATAAGGATCACAAAAATGGGTTTCGTTTTTGCTATGCATTTCTGGGAATGTCAAAAATGAGTGAAAATTTTGCTGAGGAAAAAGATTTTAAACCATTTTTCTAGCCTCTTTTCGATTTCTGATGTCGAGTATGTATAGCAAATGAAACTTTCTGCACCGGAAACAATACAAGTCAAGGTGAAAAAAGTACTTTATTTGGCACACAGTGAGGCAGCATTGTAGTTTCTCAAGTGATTCTCGCAGCATCCCAACCCGCAGTTAGGGGGGGGGGTATTCAGAGCCATGTTGGCGCCAATTATAAAGGTCAGAACCGTGATCAGGGTGCTAATAACCTCTAACAACAGCAACAAAACATTTCTAAGAAGCGCGCCATGAACCTAAAAGACCTCCCCTGTAAGGATGGTACATAATCCAGGCACACAAATTTATATCGAACTCGGTGTCAAGAAGACTGCTGGGGCCCAAATGGCGCGCCATATGGTAGCGACGACAAATGATGTGACATTTGCGATCAGAACCCCGAGAAGTGATCAAAGGTTTCCAAAAATAATTAGTTTGGAGGTTTCGGCATAGCAACAGCTAGTTGAAAAACTCCAATTTCCAATTCAAAATATTTCATGAAGACCGGTAACATTATTCTGGTTCATCCCTCTTAGAAGCTCACCTTTCACAAGTCATCAGATTACAAAAAAGGTCGATATAAACTGACAGTAATAACCAAAAAAGTGGTACAAAAGCCACCGGTCGCTCATACTGTTCCACATGGCCACTCGCTAAGGAGCTCATAATGTCGTCAGCGTGTTAGGCGTGGCTCCCTTCCCCACCTTATGGTTAGGAGCAGATGGAATGGCGCACCTGTCAGCAGTCATACTGCTACTGTGGCACATGGCCTATTTGCCACTATCAACCCGCCTCTGTAGCTCGTTCTTGAGGCGGCGACTCGTCCAGTTCGCTCGACAGCTCGACTGATGTAGTCGTCCCGCATCTTCCGATCTGTTATGAGAAAGTTGCGAGTATAGGGGCCTGTTAATGAAAGTGATACGCGTAGTTTGAGTAGCGGATACAAATTTTCAAGAATCGCAAGTTTGAGTAGCGGATACAAATTTTCAATCAACCTTATCTCTTAAACGCATACGCGATTCGGCATCCCGAGGTACGATGTCGGCTTTGCGTATAAGTCTTTTCATTAGCGAGAGGTGGGGAATGAGTAGGTCGCTACTTGTCCGCTAGCAAGAGGGCGGAATCGAGTCGTTGAATCATCACTAGAGAAGCCAGTCCCTAAATGTATGTGGACCGTGATACGAGCGTATAGAGAAACCCTGACTGTGTTGGAAGATCTACGAAATGATTATTAGGTTGTCGGCGGAAAGTTCTCTAGCGTTTTGATGGGCAACGCTATTTTTTTGTACATTCAGTCTGCTGATTAAAAACTCATTCTTAGCTTGCTTCTCAGCGCACAGTACCGTAGAGAATTGCTTTGCCGTCTTATCTGATGGTATAATTGCCGTTTCACCATTGCTTGATAAACCCCCTTTTTTTCAAGATTTTTTCAAGCATGTGAAAAGAGCACTTCGGACGATTTTTTTCTTCGGCTATAAATTGGGGCAATCCGCAATCGAAACAGCTCAACAAATTAACCAGGTGTGGGGGCCCAATAGTGCTAGAGAAAGCACTGTGCGGCAATGGCTCAACAAATTTCGTTCTGGAGATTTCAGCCTTGAAGATGAACCTCATAGCGGTCGACCTAAAGCAATATCTGACGAGGATTTTAGGGGATTTTGGAGGCTGACCCATCCCAAACAGTTCGAGAGATAGCAGAAGAGCTAGGCCTTGGCAAATCCCACTGTAAGGCAGTTATTGTCTTGGAAACGCATTGGAAGGTGAAAAAACTCGACAATTGGTGCCCCCACAATCGGAGTGACCGGCAGGAATCGGCACGTCTCGAGGTTCCTTCTGCATTGCTTTTGCGCAGCAGAAACGACCTGTTTTTGAGGCCGAATTGTCTCTGTGATAAAAAATGGGTCATGTATGATAACAGGAGACGTTCTGGACAGTGGATTGGATTTCGACGAACCACCGAGGTAATTTTCAAAGCCGAACCCTCACGAAAAAAAGATTCTTGTTACGGCTTGGTGGTCATCGCTGGGTTGTTGTTCACTATAACTTTTATCACCAGGCCCATCCATCACAGCAGAACCCTACTGTGAAGAAGTCGTCGAATTGTAAAAATTTTGTCAGATGCAGCCAACACTTATCAAAAGAAAGGGTCCGATTCCTTTGCATGACAACGCCCGCCCACACGTTATTTTTTTTTTCTCACAAATCACTATCGGTAATATTGAACGGATTGGGGTCGTTGAAGTCTACATCAACCACCATATTCTCCAGACCTTTCACCGACTGTCACCTTTTCAAACATTTTCAGAACTTCCTTGCTGAAAAATACTTCATCAATTAAGACCAGGCAAAAATAGACCCGTAGATTCGTGATTCCGACCCCAGTTTTTACTTTGATGGGATTTCTCGACTGCTGTCACATTGGCAAAAGTGTGCTGATTCGAATGGTGCCTATTTCGATTAAATCCGATGAGTATTAAAAAATACGATCGTTTAAAGTGAAACACCCAAAACGCTGAGAACTTTCCGGACAACCTAATAAAATGATCGAGTGACAGTAGCAAGAGTTAGCACAAATTCGTAATGCTAAATATTACAACGCAAATAGTTTCTTTTGTATCCTAAACCATTCATAATCATCTGCTTGCACGGACAGAAACTAGTTACCAGTAGAAAAATTTTCACCCTCTCTGCGAGGGAGCCTAATGTACGGAGAACACTAGACCATGGGTTTTCGGGAAAACTGTAGCTACTAGGAAGAGAAATATTGAGAATTGCTAAGAAAAAATAGGGGGGTGGCATAAAAGGAGACACGGTTTGCATTCGAAGCATAAAAATCCGATGCGCTTTGCCATAAACCCATTCGAAACCCTATCGGATCATTTCTCAAACTGGGATAGTTCAGGCTACGGTTAGTAGGAAAACGCAGAAGTATTGCCATCTCCTCAACAGGGCGTTCAGTTACCCGAAAGCTCTGCACACATAAACCCTTTGCATAGAACTAGCCACCAAATGGCCTCACTCATTTCTTTACTTGGCGATAGCTACAGGTAGTAAGAGACTAAAGTGTTGGGAAACTTGAATTTAAAAGAATTTCTTTATTCAGAGTACGTACAAATAGACGTTAATTCTCACAGTTAATTATTGTAAGCCATTAATGCAACAACTTTCCTATTGGAGTTCAGCAGCAAGACTGGGCTGACCCTGAAAATCGCATCTGCAGTGATCGTGATTGTTATCAAACCATATACGCTTAAAATCCCTGAGATGAGGTAGGCGTGAACGCGACTTTCAACTGTGCAGCGGCCAAGGACTTTTTATGTGTAGATTATCTTTCCGTTTTGGGGCAGTTTGATGGCTGTCGCTTGTCTACAACAGGAACAAGATGGCTGGTCTCAAACTGAAAACAACATCGAGTACCCCCATCCTATGCCATGCTCAAATGCTGCGCCTGCTCCGTCTCGGGATGGGGACTGTAATGTGGGTAGAAGAGAGCTACCTCTTTGTCTAATTCTTTCGAGCCGGACAATGGCGAAGCTGTCTTAACATCTTCAGGAGGTTCACTTTTCTCTTCTCTTTCCTCTGCCTTCTTCAGGCTATCTTGTCTACTTTGTAAATTCAAATTTTTTCTGCTTTCTACCTCTGTCTTCTTTTGGCTATCATGTTTGCTATGTGAATCTGATTTTATTCTACTGCCTTCCTCTGCCTTCTTTCGGCTATCCTTTCCGCTTTGTGAATTCGAATTCATTCTGCTTCCTTCCTCTGCCTTCTTTTGGCTGTCTCTTCTGTTAGGTGCATTTGAACTTATTCTGCTCCCCTCGTCCTCCTTCTTCTTCCCTTTGCTTGACTGTGGACCTTTTGCATTCAGAGAGCTGATCTGCAAAGCCTAAAGTGAAGTGGAGTGATCCGCACCGGGAGACTTGGTGTCGTTTCTTCCTCACAAGTTTTTGAAAAGCAAAATTCTTAAGTAACCAAGGAATGGGGACGGAACCAAGGAGGAGGTGTCGCTGCCAAAGCACAAGTGACTGTCTATACCGCGCGCTAGGCCAGGTACGGAGACTAAGTCCGAAGAAGGCTCCCATCTAAGGAGATTAGGTCTTCAACCCTCCGCAGGCGTGAGATTGGTACCAGATTTGAGACTGGGAGGATGACAGCCTGACTTGCACGTCAGCTGGCCCCTCAAGTCAGCGTGGAGGCTACGTGGGACTCGAGAAGCCTTTACAATACTCAAAGAATGTACAATCATGATCCGTGCGAAAAACAGGACTTCTGAAAGGAGCGTAGCTTGGAGCGCAGTCATATCAGATTTTCCCACCCGTTGTAGCGGGCTCGGGGATGGCATCATTGGATGGGGGAAAAAAAAAGGAGGGAAAAGAAAAGGGTGCCCTGGCTGCGCTCCACTACGCGCGTCGTCGCTCGGCACCTACGCATCTAATATTCGACAACAGCATATCGAGGAATTTCGTTACCTCTGCTTCACGTAGTTTCTGGTTGCCTCTCTGGAGATGCTGCTGTTGAGAGGGTCGATGCAAAATCGACAACTTTGGAGGTAACAACCGCAGGTGGCCGTATATAAGTAAGTGCTGCTGCCATTTCTAGGATTCCGTCCGCGAGACATTCCTTAGGCCCAACACATCTCCTGCTGTGCGCACCGACTGTGGCAGGCCGCGGAAGCATTGTGCATAGCATTCCCTGAGCAGGCGCCTTTGCCCAGGCCGCCCTGTCTCAAGGAAAGGCACTCCTCATCTATCAAACTGCATCAACTCGGAGTAGGAGCGCTCAACTGGACCTGCACCCTCTAATGTTCGACTCGACCCTGGGCTTTGTATCGCTTCAAGCGAAGCTAAAATATGAATCGAGGGATTGCCTGTGAACGACAGCGGTTGCTGCATGGATGTATGGAAGGTTACCAATTGTTACCATGACCAGCCGTAAATCTCGGCGAGGCGGGGGCAGTCGGGGTTGGCAAAGCAGCGACATTAGGCAATTACTGGGCACTTGACGTCAAACGGCGGGATTATTCGTTCAGAAAATCGGTTTATTCTGCGGGTGTGTTAGAACTAAAGGCTTTGTTCGTTTCGCAGTCCAGTCGTTTTCACTTTTCGCTTTTTCGCCATTTTCTACACTATACAGCCCTTAGTAGCATTCGTAGACCGTATGTTACCACAATTATCAGCGGCCAATCTGTTAAGCGGAGCGCTGGGCCCGTTAAATCATTCGGTAAGGACGACGCGATCGGGACAGAGCCTTAAAGGGGTGCCGCGACTCTCAGCGACAAGCTGCTGAATTGTAAGCTTGACGTCATGCGATATTGGGAGGAAAGCAGCAAGCTACATTTCGCATTTGAGGGCAACAGGGGACGCACCTGTGACGTCTTAGGCGAAGGAGAGGCAAAGACATGTATAATAGTCGAGAGAATTTGGCCCGCGGTGGGACATCATCAGAGTGCCCTTCGGACATCTATGTAGAAGTGCGCGGCCGTTGCAGCTGTCAGCCTTACGCGACGGTGTTGCTTCGGCTTCCTTGACCAAATGTCCCCCGATGGCACCTATTCATGACAGCACTGGCCGTACGGAGCAATTATTTTTTGAAACGTTAGGGGAGTAACGGCTTGGAAAAGGCTCAACACTCAGTCATTATCTACCAACATCTGGTCCCCCTTGCTTACTATAAACTTTCAACCGTGAGAAGGCTGCAGCATATCATTGAGGACTGCAGTTGCGACATCAAAATAGTTAAAGTTGAATTAGCCCGGATGAGTTCTTGATAATCGGAAAGGGCATAACTTGGCAGTCAGTCAGTGGTGGCCACAAATTAAAGTGAGAACTATTGCTTGTACATTATCAAAGTGGCTTTAATGTCGCACGGATGTTCTGTCGAATGTTAAGCGACAGTACGTCCACGCCTCGAGTTGTCGGCGATTTCCCTCCTAATTCTGCTTCAAATACGGACCCCACCTCCTAACGCGTCACATAGCAGGCATATTTGCGAAAATTTTTTTGCTTGATGAATTTTTCGAATTTCCCGTTTCAGGCGCGCAATATACCCTCCCCCCCCGCTCGACATCATTTCACGCACTTAATAGCAAACACTTCAATGGAGGACCTTGATTACGTCCGTACATCGAAGGGAAGAGTTCACACATTGAGCCTCTAATACTCCGCATTATAGTGGCAAGAAGTGATAAAAGTGCGGCACAAATGGTATCTGTTTTCATCGATCGATAAGATTACCTGTCACCCGTCATCAATGTCCTCATCACAGAATCTCTATAACTGCAACTTTCTTTATCAGCCCCTATCAGTAGTTCTTGTCACCTACCTTATCGCTCTTGGTCCATACCCTGTATACTATGTAGGAATCAAGAGCTAGCTGGTGCTGTGACCCGTGTTACGGATATGGTGACCTCCCCCTTAAAGACAGCCCCCGCGCTCAAGTAGTACATGGTCATCCTTCCTTGGGCAGGTAGTTGAGCCCGCAAGCTAGATACTGTCTCACTCTCGCGACTCCTCAGCGAGCGAGGAGCGAGCTAGAACCGCTCACTAGTTCTAACTCCTGCTCAGTTAGGACCGCCTTACTAGCTAGCTGCCCTCTGACTGAGAGTCGCTCAGTTGTTCCTTGTTGGGACGGCAGTCATTAGTCGGAACTGCATGTATTTTCGCTGACCGCGCTCGTGCTCGTAAATAAATCCTGCATTCTCCTTCATCAAATATTATTCATTGCGAGCAACGTAAGTTCACAGCAACCATACTCGTAAAGCGGAAAAACGCCGTAAGCACATCATGAATGAATGCAATTTCTGTTGGTGCAGACCGCCTACGACGCACTTCATTACACTAAAACATGCTCGCTACCGTAACCCTAAGTTCGGACGCCGGCTTTTCAAATGTTTCCTTTTCTTTTCAAGAGTTTTTCCTCTATGTTTCTGTTGTTTTTTGTTTTCTTTTTTCTTCGCATTCGATGATATCCACTACTGGGAGATGTGACAAAGTGTATTTTTGTGAGCAGGCGCTTGCACAGAGACCGCAGGGAGGTGTGACTGTCAGGGCGCGATTTTGTTTATGGTGTTCTTGAGGGCTCTTGTTTCTTTTTTCCTTCATTGAGGAATTACTTATCAGCTACTGTTTCATAATTGATCAGCAATTATCCTTGACACTTTTATCGCGGGAGCTGTCTTTAACGCCTCTTATCGGATCTTATCAACTGATATCGCCTCCAGTCACTCACCAATAGTGTTCCCGTTACACCCTCTACATCACTTCTTGGAACCAATGTCTCACTGATACTGGAACTGGCGCCATGGATTTCGCGAGAAACAGACGGACGCACACACAACCATAACCACATCATACGCAACAGACATATCTTTAAGCGATATATGTTTAGTAGGACAAGAACCAATGTCTCACTGATACGTGGAACTGCGCTTCATATGGAACGGGGACTGCAGTAGTGCCCCACGCCTCTTACCCTGGTACATGCGTACCGAACTCTGTTGCGCGCCTTTTGCTCCACTCGATTACAGCGAACTACTCGACGATTTTTTTTATCTAGTGACTGTTCTCCAGTGCTAGTGAAAAAAGCAAGGACCTGTGAGGAGCTTGTCTATTACTCACTCTAGCCATCATCATCTCCTCTCTCGCCATCGTGTCCTTGCAACCTCCTGTAGTTCCTCCAGATACACGAGCCATCAGAGCGTCGTTTTGTTGTTGCTGTTCTTCAAGTGGTGGTGTCGGATATTCGTCGGTACATGGAGTGACTATGGGATTTGAGACGACTTGCTGCAAACATCTACATACTAATTTGAATTTTAAATACTGTCGCTGTCAACATCTAGGACTCCGTAAAAAACGTGCTACCCATAGAAAAATCTCGGTCGTATTGAAAGGCTAGTGACCTGCGATCAGTTGAAAGATTCCCCTCTACCCTTCGGATAGCAGCGTATACCGAAATCACCATGATCGGCCGTAGGCGCGAGCAATATCGAACACTGTAATAACGGGCACTAGTGAATATTCCAGTCTGACACTGATCATCTCGTTCTGTGTTGACAGAGACACAGGACACGAATTAATGTCGAGAGAAAAATTCGCATCAGAAGCATGTAGAACGCCTTAAGAGGTAAGTGCGAAACATTGCGAGCACACCGCCTCCGATCTCAGGGATCTCGAGTGTAGATAGGACCACAGAGGCAGCGACGGCGCAAAGGCGAGAGAAGGCCAACTATTTCGTCAGTCCTCTTATTGGCCTCGAGGATATTAGTGCTCTAAGGAGAAACATTTGTGATCGATGTCGTCGAGACTCATATCGGTCACAACACCATTGGCCCGATGGTGTCGTCCAATCGCACCCTTTGCTCTCCCTCTTCTCGTTCGAATGCGCTCTCTAGGAGGTCTTATTAACAAGACGATTTGTGGACCATTATACTTCTGTTCCTCCCCAGGCCTTACCTGATGTGTGCATCGACTATTTCGAAGCCTACTAATCCAGGTATATCTGAATCGACGGGCTTTGTATATCACGTGGTCAAAGCATGAAGAAACAAAAAACAGGACACAAGCAGTTAGTTCAGGAGATTCTAGTCGAATGTACTGAGCGATAAGCCAGGCGTCGAAGTACGGAGACACCGGTGAATCGTTTCAGTGCAGAAATGCTTATAGGGGGGGGGACGGCCGTAGATTCGGCTAACAGTGCAACAGTCAGTGACACTAACTTAATGAAATTGAAACTGACGAAGTCGAAAAATACCAGGAAAGAGCAGAAATCCTCGGGACCTCTGTCGATGCTGAGTCTGTAATGCGTTCGCCTCTTCAACGTGGATACCAAATGTACATCGCGTTAGTCGCCCACAATCATTGTAGAAGCTACATCCGCTCAACGAGCTTTTGAAATTCTGATTGGTAAGCAAAAGCCGGAAACCCGCTCCCAAAAAAAAAAAAAAAAAAAAAAAAAAAAAATAAAAAAATTGGAAATTGATCAATGCGACAGCGATAATAAACCACTTTCTTCCACTATAAGTTTTAAAGATCGCTGTCAGATCACGCACCCTACCTAACAGCTCTACCCATATAGTGAGACTTATTCAATCAAACTGCAATGACCTGATGGGTTTTAGGCGTCAAAGAGCTGCATCGGGGGTTCAACAATGGCCCCAAAAAGTAAAAACTGGCCAGTTCGCACGTGTTACGGCTCCGACTCGAACCTCCCGCGAACCACATTCTAGGATCATCCATATCAACCCCAAGAGTCTTTGAAACATCATTGAGGATTTATATTAGGTTGTCCGGAAAGTTCTCAGCGTTTTGTGCACCTATTTTTTGTACATTCACTGCTGATTAAAAACTCATTCTGCCTTGCTTCTCAGTAGCACATCCTGTAGAGAATTTCTTGCGCTATCTGATGGTATAATTGCCGTTTCACCATTGCTTGATAAACCCCCTTTTTTCAAGATTTTTTCAAGCATGTGAAAAGAGCACTTCGGACGATTTTTTTCTTCGACTATAAATTGGGGCAATCCGCAATCGAAACAGCTCAACAAATTAACCAGGTGTGGGGGCCCAATAGTGCTAGAGAAAGCACTGTGCGGCAATGGCTCAACAAATTTCGTTCTGGAGATTTCAGCCTTGAAGGTGAACCTCATAGCGGTCGACCTAAAGCAATATCTGACGAGGATTTTAGGGGGATTTTGGAGGCTGACCCATCCCAAACAGTTCGAGAGATAGCAGAAGAGCTAGGCGTTGGCAAATCCACTGTTGCAGATGGTCTGGAACGCATTGGGAAGTGTGACAAAAAGTCGAACAGTTTGGGCTGCCTCACAATCGGAGTTGACGGCAGAGAATCGCGCACGTCTCTCGGTTCCTTCTGCCAAGGCCTTTTGCCGCCTGCAGAAACGACCTGTTTTTAGGTCCGAATTGTCCACCTATGCCATGGAAAAAGGTCATGTATAACAGGAGACGTTCCGGACAGTGGTTGGATTTCGACGAACCACCGAGGTAATTTTCAAAGCCGAACCCTCACGAAAAAAAGATTCTGGTCACGGCTTGGTGGTCATCGGCTGGTGTGATCCACTATAACTTTTTATCCAGGCCAAACCATCACAGCAGAACCCTTACTGTGAAGAAATCGACGAATTGTACCGAAAATTTTGTCAGATGCAGCCAACACTTATCAAAAGAAAGGGTCCGATTTCTTTTGCATGACAACGCCCGCCACGTTTCACAAATCACTATCCATAAATTGAACGAATTGGGGGTTGAAGTTCTACCTCAACCGCCATATTCTTCAGACCTTTCGCCAACGACTATCACCTTTTCTAACATTTTCAGAACTCCCTTGCTGGAAAATACTTCATCAATCAGGACCAGGCAAAAGTCGGATTCGTGAATTTTTCGACCCCAGTTTTTTACTTTGATGGGATTTCCGACTGCTGTCACATTGGCAAAAGTGTGCTGATTCGAATGGTGCCTATTTCGATTAAATCCGATGAGTATTAAAAAAGTTACGATCGTTTAAAGTGAAACACCCAAACGCTGAGAACTTTCCGGACAACCTAATATACCATAGCTCTCATTTATGGTGACTCACTTTGAGATAAATAAATTTCAGCTCAATATCCTCGTGACATGTACAGACGTTTTCAGCGCAATTCGCCGGATTCAACCACGAGTCAATATCATCTGTTGGATATTCGTCTGTACATGGTGTGACAACAGGATTCGACAAACATTTCTGCAGAGTAAGATTGTTGAGGAATGATAGTAGCATACTACTGTAAGTAATAGTAATATTTATACAACGTCATTCCTCTATAAAAGAATGTTCTTTGAGTACGGCTACTCACTATTGTTCGGCTCCTGGTCGGACTCCAATAAACGAATACGCTGCTTACGGTTTCCATACAGAACAAAAATTAGA
>MU912685.1:2259-18306 GCA_036418165.1 Cooperia oncophora
GTCGTCGCTTATGGTTTTGGGAACTCACTTGACTTTTGATTTGCAATAGGAAATCCAAAAGTCATCCAGCCGAATCATGGCTAAAGAACTGGCCACGGCAATTCTTGGTGACTAAATTTTTTGGGAGAATTGCCGGACTTTCAGCTAAGTTCTGCAAAGATCTGTCTGCTTCATCTCATACTTGATTCCACCAGCTCTTTGGGCCTAGTGCGGATTACAGACGCCTACTGAACCGTCAGTAGGGCTCGTCGCTCCTTCATTGACTTTGTGCACCCTTTTTTTTTCTCGACATTACCGTTTAATAACGTCATATCATAGAACTGAGTGAGATCGCAATGAACCTGTGTAGAGGATTTTCCTCATGGAGGATCTGCGCCGATCTTAATCATTATTGCCTCTTTTCTGTTCTTGTGAATGTTTTCTCTGGGTAATTTTGATCGAAGTTTACGGGATGTACTATATGTATCACTAGATGTATCAGCTTCAGTTTAAGATACCATTCCCTAAAATGGTTTTCGAAGACGTATAGGAACAGAATACCGGGATGAACTTCTACATTCCCTTCGTTGGGCAGTGGCTGTTACATTGGAGACATCATTTTTGTCTCTTAGCTGCCAAAGCTCCGATGAAGGTTGTGTGCCCAGCTTTTGCTGCTTCATTCAGCGCTAGTACTTTTCTCTCGTTGAAGTCTTTGCTCATAGTCTTTGTACATAGTTTCGCAAACAAGGCGGGAGCTAGTAGTTGCGACTCAAGTAGCTTGATGGGGCTCTCATCCGTCTTGGCACTTGAACTGTTTAGCAATCAATCGTTTCACGTGTCCAAAAGCGCGTTCAGACTTCGCGATCGCGCGATCCTCTTAGTTCACGATAGCAGAATTCATGAAAAAGAAGCCGGCTTGTTGTCAGCTGATAACTGTCTTGTGGTTTTATTTTGTGATCGGGATCCCATCGACCAGTGGTGTCCGTTTAGCTGAAGTGCTTTATTGTCCATTCAGATATTTTTTTTGGATATGGTAACCTCTGTGAAGATATAAACGAGTTTAGGTATGGGACATGGTTTTACAGCACTGCACCCACACATTGAAGGGTGTTGGCGTAGTTTCAGCGCTATCGTTTATTCACAGCAGCCGTTTATTGGTTGGATATCTAGAGGGACAAGTGTGCATGTTTGATCTAATCAAGGGAGCCACTCAGAAGTTATTGCGAGAGTGGAGGACTCACAGCAGGTGTTCTTTTTTTCAAATTTCTGTCCTTAACTTCATGCAAATTTTACATTGTCGTGTGTGTTTTTTTTATCCGCTAACTGGGAAGATTCTAGATATGGGAGACCCGACGATTCGAGAGGTTGTTCGACGAGGAGAGTATGGGTATTGATCTGAAAATTAGATAAGATTGAGGAATATGGCTACCTGGGATCCGCCAGGTCGCCGGATCTCCTCAAGTAGCGACTGACGCTTATCCACTCCCAAGGTGCGCAATTGCTCGAAACCCGCGTCTTCATCGTGGGATCGCTCGATCTTCCCAATCGTCAGATCAACACCTATACTTTCCTTGTAGCAGAATCTCGTGAATCGTTGATCCACCTAAACCTCTCGAATCGCCGATTCTCCCAAATCGCTGAATTGCCGCAATGTATGAATGCAGTCCAAGCCAGGAAAGGACAAAATGGTCACGATTAATCCTCTTTTGGCTATCATCGGCATTTAAAGAGCTCCTCTTCACCGAGTCTAGGCTCTTATCTCGCATATCTTTTACGATACAATATCTAGTAATTCGACGAGATAATTCACTCAAATTCCAGCCGCATAACTGGATTTCTGGAGTTGCCAGGGTCACGCCGTGTTGTTGTTGTATCAAGAGATCAAACAGCTTCGATTTTGGAATCGGAAACAAGAGAAGTGTTGAAGGTAAGCAAATAGCTTTTTATATCAGTTGACGTTCACTGATATTCTGTAATAGCTATGCTACCTGTATTGTGGCATGTATTCGTTCTGATTCTAGGTGTTCCCTTTATTTGAAGCAATCGAGTCTGCTGTATTAGTACGTGGTCACATGGTTACTGTTGGTGAAGAGGGAACATTGAAGGAGTGGTCGATCGAATCTGCTAAACTTCTTCGATCGAAAAAAATTTCAGGGTTGGTTGCCATGTTGGTGCTGGGTGCTTCATGCTTCAAGGCAGCGTGTGCCGGCCAGCGGCACGCCATCCTAATGATCACAACGGGGAGGTCCTATTCGACCACGAGGGAGGGGGTCGTATTTGGTCGTTGTGGAGAGAAGGACTGCCAAAGATCTATACAACTACTATTTCCGATAGTTGAATCCTGACGACCTCCTCCCCCCCCTCCCCTCCGCTCGACAGCAAAATTTTGGGGAAAAAGTAGAAGGAAATTCCTGAAAAACTGGTAAGAGGTTAGGGAAGATCTGAGAAATTTTCCTGTCTCACATTAGGTTTAGAATTAGTCGGGGTAGTATTTTTCAGGAAATGATCACAACACGATGGCATGTCCTGGTACCGCGGGCAGTAGAGTTTTCACGTGCCGTTTTGCTCAAGGTATGCTGACGCAAAGTACACAGCCTACGAGCGGCTCTGGTAGCGTAATGGATAGCGCAAGACTTCAAATAACTGCGCGGATCTATCACTGAGCAGTTTTGCACAAAGCATCCAAAGCCTCGCCCCAGGTTGCCACGCCTCCTTCCATGAAGCGCGCAATACTGTGTTGCCAGCCGCACCGGTCATCTCATGAAGAAGCATATATTGACAAGTATGCGTTGCTGATCACTTCACTTTACCTTCCCCAATCCTACCGCGTGATTCGAGGGTAATCTTGGGAATGACGATTTGAAACGCTACTCTAGCGCTGTTTATCGGGGGGGGGGCATTTTGTATTGTAACTGCTTCCCTGGTTCCAGTTTACAAATCTCACTCTGGTAAAACTTGTGAACGCTTGTGAAGCTGGAGCAAGATCGTCTAGCCACCATCCTAAAACGTGTCAACTCGAAAAAAGGGTACCTAGATGGGTTGGCAAATCTATGAAAAGCAGAATGCCCCCCCCCCACCGTCGATAAACAGCGCCGCTACCCTAAAAAATCACGCCACTAGGGCCGCTCTTACGATCTTGAAGCAAAGCACCTCACAGTTCAGGATTATGCTTTGCTGTGTATACTCTCCATGTGCCATTTTTATGAACAGGCTTTCTGTCACCTTATCCTATTTCTTAAATGCAAATAACGCCTTCTAATTTCTAGAATTTTAGACATTTCTCTAGTGACCTCAGTGTGAACTGTTCAGAGCGAGGCTTGAATCAGTGGTATACAATCCGGTTAAAGATCAGCTCCTAACAACATCTGCGGAGGAGAACATTTTTCTGGTCTCGTTTGTCAAATTATCACTAGAGCGGCAGATTGTTGGATTCCACGATGAAGTGGGTCGTTTACTCATCTTTTCCTGACTAGTTTTCGCCTTAGAATTATATGACGTCATTAGGTGTATTCGTGTTCTTTTGTTGGAAAAGAAGAGTCTCATCTTGCTGTTGCCTCGAATACGAAAGAAATACGGCTGTACAACACTTCCACGTGGGACTGTCAGTTAGTTGAAGGTGAGCAATGCACTTAAAAAAATTCGATAAGCTCCTTGGTTTCAGTGGCTTCTGAACTGCTCTGGCCGCAGCTTGTGTTGGATGTGGTGAGAGAATACTATTAGGTTGTCGCATAAGTTCTTATACACGTGTTTGATCCTCTCCTATTTCGTTCGCATGGATGTTGGTATTACGTCATCACGTGTGCGTGACGTGTACATTATACTCTTTCATTACACTAGCTATCACTCACCGAGCTTGCATTTGCAGTACACAATTTGCACTGTGACAAAACGTACCTGCGCCACTGTTTGGTTTTGCTCCACGATTTCGGCTGGAATGCAAAGGAAGCCCATACCAAGCTGGTGGATACATACGGTGAGGACGTCATCTCTTACATGACATGCAAGAATTGGTTCGCCAAATTCAAGAAAGGAGACTTTTCTCTCGAAGATGCTCCGAGGTCGGGTCGGCCGATGGAGTTGGATTTGGAAGTACTACGTTCGTGGAGGAGGACCCGTACCTCACCACCAGAGAAATGGCGACCATGCTTAGCTATGATCATTCGACGGTTGCACGTGGACTAGAAAAGCTCGGCAAGGTAGCAAAGCTTGGTCGATGGGTCCCACATGAACTGTCCGCTTATGACCTCTCGAGGAGGGTGACCACCTCCTCACTTTCCAAAAGAGGCTTCACTTTCTCAACTCGATGATCACTGGAGATGAGAAGTGGGTCCTCTACGATAACCCTGTGAGGAAGCGGCAGTGGGTCGACAAAGGAGAACAGCCAGCCCAAAGGCCGACCTTCACCCCAAAAAGGTTCTCCTGTCCTGTTGGTGGTCCAGAAGAGGCATGGAGTACTGGGAGCTGCTGGAGAAGGGACAGACGATTGACGCTTCCACATACGTGACCCAGCTGCGGAAATTGAAAGATCACGTCGACCGTAAAGGAATGCGGAAATCTACTTCCACCATGACAACGCCCGACCTCACACTGCAAAGGCGACCCAGGCCGAGCTGGAGAAGTACGGATGGCTGATGGTCGCCCACCCTCCCTACAGCCCTGACCTCGCTCCTTCTGACTACTGGCTGTTCAGCCACCTGCAGCGCTATCTGGACGGAAAAAAGTTCGAAACAAAGGATCAGGTCAGAAAGGCGACTTCTTCAAGTCCCAGCCTCCGTCGTTCTGGAAGGATGGAATCGACAAGCTGCCTGAGCGCTGGCGTCGAGTAGTGAATGGTGATGGTGCATACCTCTAATCTCCAGGCTGGTTCGCTATTGAGATATTTACAAAAAAGTCGTGTATAAGAACTTATGCGACAACCTAATATCCTTCTTTTTGATTCCGTGTTGGTAAATAATGGGTTAAAACAATAGTCATCAAGCTATCCAAACTTGCTGATTGTTCGAGAGCAGTTTCAATCATGTTGGCTCTTGAAAATTTGTTGTTTTGCACGTTGGGAAGTAAACTACTGAGAACTGACCTTTTTTCTTTTTACTTCGATCCCTAGTGAGAAGAGTCAAGTTGAGGTGCCAAAGGCTGGTGATCAGGAAACCTTCCTTACAAGGTAAGGGCCGAACTGATGGAGGAATTCTAGATTTACCATTGCAGGCCATAGCGAAAGTGTGCTGTGCGTTGCAACGGCTCCTTTCAATCGTCGTCTGATGGCGTCTTGTAGCAAGGACAATTCGATAATTATATGGAAACTTGTCTGTAAGTTAGTTTTGCGAACTGTGCAGCGGTTAAAAATTTGTGATGATTTTCTGCGCGTGTTGTTGGGAAATGGCTTTCTTGCACCCTGAGACATAGCCTGAAGCTTTCGGTGCAATGCTTTTTGGGACTGTGGGGTTGCTTCTATTTATTTCTGCAACCGGCAATAGCAGTGCCGTCTATCCCAGAGGCGCTGAAACTGCAGAATCTGCGGAGAAAGTTGTGGAATTTAGAACGAAAAGTTCGTCCAGTTTAATTCTCTGCGTTTTCACACACTGCTTTTGTACATAATTCCTCAGCAGGTTCCTCTTCTCAAGAACCTGTCCATTTTGAAATCAAACAAGCATATGCACCTTTGTTTGAAGAAACCTCTCTACGTAAAAAGTGTAAAAAGTCAGAAACCTTTCTTCGTAACGTGTCTTTTGTGTGTCATTCATTGGAGACAGGGCGCGATTACAGGGACGTGCGGTTGTCGCCAACGGCCTTGTGGAAAGGCTGTGTGGGGTGTGGCCAAAAGCTCTTTCGCAGTTTTTCCACCAGTGGCGCTAGCAATAACCGCCCGCCTCCACCAGTCGTGTCCACTGCCTTTAAAGGCAGTTGGCACGATAAATCCCCCAAGACGAGTAGGATTAATACGCCTGGCAGGACGGAATTCCGCGACCCTGAGCAGGCGCTGCATAATGCCTTTTCCAAGGGAGGTGCCCTTATAAGGGCCCTATCAAGCCACAACATACCGACCCAAACGCCCGCCCGCCCACAAATGGACGACCGTTCCTGACGCTCTAATCGATTCATTTGCTAAGCAAATTATGAAGCGAAGGGATTGGTATGAAGCGGCCGTGATGCTGCATGGATATATGAGTACACATATGCAGCCGTACCTTCGGTAGCGGTTATTGGCAAGATGCCTACAGGAAACTCGTCCAAAATTGATTTCTAACACATTGAGAACGGAGGCTCTTTCTTCGCAGGATTTTGACCGTTTCACTCCGTTCTTTCGCCATTTCCCCACTATATAGCGCCCTTTTGGGCCGCGCACCGAATCATCGTGCCAGCTGCCTTTAAGCTAGCTTTGATTCGCTTCCAACTTCGCAAGTATAAGATTGCCTGAGAATAAACGTGTATGAGAGTTTTGGGTACTCAACGGTTGAACATGTAGGCATCCTCTTTGGTTTGATTTGTCAAACTTACTTGTCAACATAAATAGACTGAGTGAATTAAGCCCGTAGATTTCTTTGCCTTTCTGTTTCTGTACTTTTTTTTGCTGGTACGAATTGTTTCCTATCTCAATTAATAAGGTCGAACTCATAATAACGTCATAGAAACCATTGCTTTGTCCTGTGTAGTTCGATTTTCTAGGAGTCTAGGGCGCAGTTCGACGACGGGAGGGGGCATTTCGCATTCTCCCTGCTTCACATGATTCGGTTTACAAGTCTAGTTCCGGTAAAACCTGTGCACATATGTGAACCTGAAGCAAGCTCGTCGACCTATCATGGTAAATTGTATATGATCGGAAAGTTCTACAGGCCGTTTTGGGTGCCACCTATTTTTGTTACATTCACTGCTGATTAAAAACTCATTCTGCCTTGCTTCTCAGTAAAATCCTGTAGAGAATTTCTTGCGCTATCTGATGGTATAATTGCCGTTTCACGTGCCTTGATAACCCCTTTTTTTTTCAAGGCATTTCCTTTTCAAGCATCGTGTAAGAGACGGGCTTCGGACGATGTTATTTCTCTCGAACTATATAATTGGGGCAACTCCGCAATACGAAAGCGCCCAATAACATTACCAGGTGTGGATGGGCCAATAGTGACTAGAGAAAGCACAACTGATTTTTTCGTGCGGCAATTGGCCGCTCAAAGCACAATTTCTGGTACTGGCAGATTTCCAGCTCTGAGAATAACTCCATAGGCGGTACGACCTAAAGCCAATATTGACGATTGATGTATAACAGGGGCGTTTGGAGGCATGACCCATCCCAAACATGTTTCGAGGATGAGAGCTAGAGACCTATGCCATTGGCAAATCCACTGTTGCAGATATGGTCGTGGAACGCAATCGGAACGGTAAAAATAAGGCTTGACCAATATGGGATGCCCTCAAATCAGGAAAGTGACACGCAAAGAATCGGGCACCGTCTCGTAGCCGTATCTGTCTTAAGCCATTGTTTTGACCCTCCAGCAGAAACGACCTGCGTTTTTGGGCCGGATTCTCACAATGTGATGAGAAATGGGTCATGTAGGGATAAAGGCAGACGGGCTCGCGACAGTTGGTGGAATTTCGACGAACCACGCGATGTATATTTTCATAAGCGACCCACGAACAAAGATCTGGTCACGGCTTGAATTAGTCATCGCTATGTGATCCACTAGAATTTATCACCAGGGCCAAACCATCGACAGCAGAACCTTACTGTGAAGATTTCGAGCGAAAATGTACGAAAAGTTTGTCAGACTGCCAGCAACACGTTATCAAAGAAGGGTCGCATATGATTTGCCAAACGTTGAACATACGCGACGCGCACCTCACGTTATCAGCAACACATCGACAACTTAATTGCCATAAATGACCCACCTCGACGAATACTGCGGCAGGTCTGAAGTTCAGCTTACGGCAATCACCATCATTCTCTTCCGCAGAACCTTCCAAAGATCACAACCGACATCATCTGTTTCAACAATGTTTAGAATGCTCCTTAGCTAGAAAAATACATTCCTCAATTAGGATAGGCCAAAAAAAACCTTCCCGTGATTTCGTGGTTCTCGACCCACCAGTTCTTATACTTTGACTGGCATTTCACTCGACTGCTATCAAATTGGGCAAAAGTGTGCTGATTCAGCAATGGGTGCCTAACACTAGTATTTCGCTCATAATCGATGTATGTTAAAAAGTTCAGCGATCGTGTAAGGTGAAAACATCCAAAATCGCTTCGAGATCCTTTCCGGACAACACTAATAAAATGTCCTGACAGGATTAAAGACACAGTCTTCCTCCGGCATGAACAATCACCTTCTCTGTGAGCGATTTGCCGGCGCCCCGGCTTCTGCGTAACCGGATCAAGATCGCAAGTGAGCTGAGAGTGAAGTGCGATGCTGGCATAGTAAAATAACTTGCGGGGTCCAGCCGATGTATAAATCACTGTTTTATCCTCCCAGACGAATCTGGTACCAATTTACCGTCCCCGGGGGTAGAAGGCTTGGTTGGCCTGGGCGGGAGTCGACCCGGGATTCGAACCCAGGACCGCGCGAGTGGTAAGCGCGCCACTTGTCACTACACTACCTCCGCCTCAGTAAATATATGTATGGCATCTCATTGCTTCCTAAGAGTTGACAGAGGGTCTTTAACCAAAACTTTGGCTGGTATCATTTCATAGCTTCACAACATTTCACAGATATGCACTTGCTGGCTCGACACGTCTCAAAATGCCCCGTTTCCCCTTCCCCCGTCGCCCAACTGCGTCGGAACCGAGATTTAACCCTCTTCAGCTCCCATCATACTTTCTGCTTTGGATTTCACAGTAGCCTGAAATGCTGTCAAGCCTGGCTATTTTTGTTGGGTATTGCGTTCTCGTGTTTTGACGATTGCACTCGTTTAGCCGCCTCTGACGAGAGAACTTGTCGATTGGAAGCTATTGCTCGTGCGACCGGACACACCAATTCTGTGAACGCATTATGTTTTTCTCATTCGGGTAAACGGCCCTTCCTTTTGTCGGTCTCGACGGATACAACGATCAAGTTATGGTCACTCACTGACCTCGATCAGGACGCCAGCGGCGACCCCAATCTAGACAATATGTGAGATCGTTTTTGTTTAGTTGTGAACCGATTATCTTTCGTAATAATTTGAGTGTTTTTAGTGAGAAGCTGAGCTGCTCCTCCACTTTGGTTGCTCATGGCAAGGACGTGAACTGTGTAGATGTTTCTCTCACGGACTCAATTTGTATAACTGGAGGGTATGTTTTCTTCGTTACTTTTTTGTCATGTTAATTTTATGACACACTTCAGAATGGATAAGTTGGTGAAGCTATGGCATGTTGACTCGGCTAAAATGAGACTTGGAATCGCGGGTACATTGTCGGGACATAGAAGAGGTGTCGGAGATGCTAGGATCTCGCCTAGTTCATTGGTGATTTACTTCTTCTTTCTAACGAACCATACTTTAGTTTTCTTTTCATCTTGATAACCAAATCAGCTTATTACATATTTTCTTCACCTTCTCCCACTGTTGACGAGCTTTGTGATCATTGGAAATAATATCAGAAGGCTGCTTCATCCAGTGGCGACATGACTATCAAGATTTGGTCTCTCGGAGACAAAACGTGCTTACAGACTTTGAATGGACACAACTCTGCAGTTTTTAGGGTTCGTTGTTCATCTGCTAGTGAATAGAAGCGAGCTTGAACCCTTAAATGCTTCGATTCGATATATTACAGATTCTTTTCGTCAACCATGGAACCCAGTTAGTATCTGCAGATAGCGCAGGTGTCGTTAAAATCTGGATGCTGGCCACTTCTGAGGCTGAAACGTCCATTGAAGCACATACCGATAAGGTAGTTTTCAGCGGAATTTTCGTGAGAAATTAAGGTGTGTATGGTGAATGTTATATAAACCTCACGCAGAGGGATCTGATCTATCAAACCCCAAGCTGGGTGGTAACAGGGTCCGTTTGACAGGACATAAAGGCAAACTCCGCGATTGCATATTGGGGCTAGTGGCGTTCAGTTACGAACCTGTAGTCTCTAAGTGACTTTCCAGAAGGAAAAAGCAAAAAAAAAATGATGACGAACATCCTTAGTGAGGACCTCTGGTAGCCTCACTGTACGAAATCTCTGGACCTGCTCGTTTCATGCCAGCTTGCATCCATGCCAGCGCAGCGTTGGTGGCTCTGATGTACGCCTCACTCAATTTGTTAGATATCCTTTGTTACTGCTTTTTCGCGTCATTCATTCCTCCTTCCATATAGCTGTGCTGACCCGTAGTCAGTGTACAGCATCGTGATATTTGAAATGGGAGTGTTAGTACGATAGTACGGCTCTCCCCCTCCTCCCCGTCCCCCGAAAAGGATCCTGCTAGGAATTGCGAGTGGGTTTTTATGAGTCAGACGAGAACAACTTCTTCCAAACGCGATCATTTGCAAAAATAAGAACGCCATCAGAACGTCCGACATTTCCTGTTTCCAAGAAGCTCTACAGTTTCCTTGAATTTTAGGTTATTTTGTCCAAGCATGCAGATGTTATTAGGGTTCGAAAAGTTCGATACGCACGAATCTGCCCGAGATGTATTGTTTAGTCGTCTGTGTACTTACTAGTTCATGCTGGCTATTGATATTGTTAATCATATTTTATAGTCTTCCTTATATCCGGGTCCTCTGCAGCTTTTAGTTGCTCCTAAACTTAGCGGTGATAATTTTTGCCGTTTGGTGCTCACCGACCCTGCTTTACTACCCCTTCCCAGCGGGCACGTACGCCCCCCTCCCCGCGGTGGGTTTCGCACAATAGTGCTGTACCCTGCCCGTAATGCTTTTTCACTGATAAATTCTTATGAAACTAGAGCGAAAATTCCAGCGCACACTAGCAATAGCTTCCTAGTATTGTTTTTTGAGGACGATTTTGAGAATTCGTCTTAGAAAGAGATTCTTTTTAGATCTGGACGTTGCTGGCGAAGGACGATGAAAGCGAGTATGTAACAGCTGGTACGGATGGGCGAATCGTGATTTGGAAGGATGTTTCAGAAGAGCGTCGAATGGAGCAAGAAGCTAAAGTTAGGAAACAAATGGAAGAGGAACAGGTGTGTCACTAGAACTCAATGATCTGCTAGATTCGCCAGAAAGTTCTTTTGGGCGTTTTGGAAGGAGGCTTGCTCGGCGCTGAGATAGGTATAGAGTCTATATACTCTACTATGATTTAGGTATTGAGTGTTGAGCAAGTTTCTTTTCTTTGATGCGGGTCGGCGCACGAGGTGAAAAGCAGAACGTCAGCGCTGTTCTGAAACTTGAGTTTTGAAAGCTTTTCACGTCCATTGTTAGTTCCTGATTGCTTCATTCTGTAGGATAGGTCGTTGAAGTCAGTAATGTGGAGCAATGGAAGGGCTGTACCGGATATGAGGGAGAAACTTCCGGGAATAGGCCCCTTTAAGGGGCAGTGAGTACCATAGAGCTGGCACCGATACCTGATCAGGAATGCACATCACGGGAGATGATATCCTAAATACACCATGAGACCATAGTGCATCTGTGACCTCCCTTGCAGACAAGAAAGGATCAGTTCTTCATCAGCCGCGGATTGGTCTTCGGTTGAAAGCGTTAGGCAGCGTTTATAGTTCACGACAGCAGCGGTGATCGCCGCGATCGCCGCGATTGCCGGCGATCGTGCGATGCGATCGTCGGTGCATGACCGCGCGCCCCAACCCTATTACTTGCGCTCCGAAGGCTTCTTCGGGTGTAAGCGGCTCAATTTTATGCTTTTTTTCCTTAACTGCAATTTCCTTAGGTACTGAAGCTTGGTTTGACACAAGGGAAGGTGAGCCCAGCTTAATCGCTTTTGTTTTCTATTTTCTTTCTTATTTAGGATAGAAATGAGCAAAAAGCGCGAGAGCTTCACTTGAGGTACGTTTTTATTGCTTCTTTTTTCATTCGTCGAGGTTGTACATGAGGTTTATGAAGTTTTCACCTGTTGATGTCGCGTAAAATGATTAGTGCTTTGGTTCCTAGGAGAGTTTCTTTCTGTTTCTTTTTTTTCTTCGTTGTTTGAACTCGACTTGTAAACTATGAATGTTTTGGAAGTTGGAACAGCTTAGACGATAGGAATTCCTGAGGCGCATGCATAAATTGAAACAATAAAAACAAAAAAGCTCACCCAGGAAATGGAGTTGGTCTTACCCCGACCTAAAAGGAAGTGAAACCTTCTTACCTCTATTCCAGATCTGCTTATGTGTAGAAAGTCGTAGCTTATCTGTTAGTAGCCCTTATTAAGAGTAAAGGTCTTACAAGTTGAATTCCCTTATTCATCAGGCGAGCATCCACAATAGCGTTGGGGCGCGCGCTGCCATGCACCGACGATCGCGGCGATCGCGTGATCGCCACGATCGCCGGCGATCGCGGCGATCGCCGCTGCTGTCGCAAACTATGAACGCTGCCTAGTAACACTGCTATATTAGGTCGGCCCACGATTTGAAAAAAAACGTTCATTGCTAAGGAAAATCTGGGAAGAAAACACAGTTTTGGAAGTAATATCCTTGATTTCGACCACCTATCCAGCTCATTTGCTCGCTGATTTTGCGCTGCTGCTTGACTTTTCGGTATGCTCTAGAAACGTTATTTTTCTCAAGTGCTGGCTAGGATTGACGATGCTGTGAAATCTGCTGCGGCTGCGTTCAGACTTCGCGATGACGCGCGTCAATTCTCTACGACGCGCTGCCGTTGCAATGGCGCTTCAACGCACAGACGAGAACGCAGCCGTAGGCGGGTATCGATCAGAGTCGGTCGCTAGCTGAGAGTGTACGAGAGAAAAGGAGAGCACCAGGCTGTATATTGACTCTCCTATACACTCCTGAAACACTAGCGTGCACAGTTTGGTGCTTCCATATTGTCCTGTACCATCCAGAAGCAGGCGCACAATGTAGCAAGCGTCTGTTCTCCCAACTCTCACAAACCCTACCGGTTGAAATCCCTCAATAATACTGGAGCGCTATTGCAAAGGTAGCGCGTCGTGGCTCGTCGACTGAGCGCGTCATTGCGATGTCAAGACGTAGCCTAAGCGGTATAGGAGACCACGCTCTCTCAACCCATCGCTCACCACCAATACAGTCTTTTCCAAGGAGGCTGTTTTCATTTGAAGAAGATCCACACAGCGACTGCTTCACAACTCTTGGTTACGATCCCCAGCGTGACGGCACGATTTCAGTACTTGGAGAAATCCCTAAGATCTGATGCCACATATGTTGAGCTCGTTCCAGCTAACACCTTGGCACCTTAGTGTTTCTCGTAATTTCTCAGCGCTCTTACTATTAACTATCCAACATCGTTACTTAATCTGAAAAGTGGCTACTTTATGTTCACCACTCTTGTGAGAGACAGTGGCTTAGTTCCACAAAACCAGGAATTACGACAAAAAAATTCCAACTTGGCACAAGGAAAAGATAGTTGGTAGTTGATAGTTGATGGTGGGACACTGGAAACTCCCACCAACTGTCAGTGCTGTACGGCGTACCAACTATCACTTCGAGTTGTTCCTGCTCGAAACCTCGGCATGATGTCGAATCATACGTCTACACACCTCGTTTTGGCAATATTAAAATGTAATACAGAACATTTTTCTGGTGACGCTGTACATCTCGATAGGAATTGAAAATTGAAAAGTTAAGTTTCAAAGAATCGAGAATTCCGAATCACCGTTGGATATATCCTCCACATAGTCCTACCCTCTCCCCACACGGGTTACTACTTGCATTTAGTCCGCTCTCTGGCTACCCTTTGAGAAGGAATCTCACGCTGACCCAAAAATCGGCATCCAATCTTCCCTCCACCTCTTGTCTCTGTTTCTGCAAGAAAAGCATCCGGTAGCTTCCTGTACTTTGGCGAAACTTCATATATTGTGGCGTACACGACTTTTAACAAATAATTGAAAGAAAAATTGAAAAAAGAAGCTTCTCGAAAACAGTCAAGAGGCTCCGGAATGGTGGACCGGCCTTATATCGCCACTGTCCCCATTATAATCTGCGACGTTTGCTTGTTTGTTTGCCCGTGAAAATGCTTATAACTTTAAGAGTCGCTTGCACGGGTTGGATCACGGTTGAGCCTAGCTAAGCCCCGAGAGGGTGGGAACACAAAAGTTCAATATTAGGTTTAAAGAGGGCCCTGAGATTGGGAAAAACTGAGTAAAGGTCAACAGTGGGTAGTACGACCAAATTTATTCTCACATTCAGTTGAAGTGCTCAGCTCATATGACTGATCAAAACCACAACCAACTAACTAGCTACAACCAGTTTGCATAACTGACCACCAGCTTCAAATCGTATCAAAGTCCTCAACAGTCTTTCAAGAATCTGGTGCTTCAACCAAAACACAATAGTGCGCGAAAGGGAATTGAAACTTTTACAAACTCTCTTGTACAGGAACAACTTCGACTGGATGTGAGTCCTTGCAAATAGAATAGATGAGAGTCGAAATGGTGCTCCTTTCGAAGAGAATGTGCGAAAGAAAATTACCTGCTTCCATTCCTCTAGCCTTTGAAATTTTAGAGACCATAGAAAATCATTTCTCCTACTTCTCCACTACTGTGATCTTAAGCCATTAGTGATGTTCCTGAGTGTTTTCTTAGAAATACCCAGGTTGTTTATGCCCTAACCCCGGCTTGTGGGCCACATTAGCCGGCTGAGGCGGCGCCCCTCCTTCTCTGGCACGGTTCGCCTTTGCCGAGAAGGCGTAGCTTGACCGCATGCTCCTTCCTGTAACGAGTTGAAGGGCCCAGTGAATGCTAACCATTCGTCTCATCTGAGCATTTAATCAACCCACCACTACCAGTTGAAGGGTAATTGTGTTGGAAGTAGTCTTCAACTCACCGAAAGGAGCGCGCGTGAAGTCGCTCCCTCCTTTCGGTCAATGAATACTATCAAAAACTTCAACGAAGCCGGTTTTGTCAGAGAGGGAGGCACCAGCCCGCGATCCCGCTGGGTGGTGATGCTGATGATGGTGGTAATGTGGAAAAGTTCGACTGATAAAGTTATCGGTGAAGTCCTTCAAAGCCAGAGGTGAATTGCCAAGTTAAAGGTATTCAAAGTTTTCGGGTAGCCCGACACATCTCTGAATGCTATTTCCTTTTGAGTGGCACTGCAGTTCCACAATTTTGGGTCCGACTGGTAGAATTTATACCTCAAAAGAGATTTTTCTTCTGGTCATAAATAAAATTTGCAGACTCTCAGCAATCTGCTGGAGGAGGATCGACTTCAGGAAGCGTTGGAATTCGCGCTTGGATTAGCAAGACCTTTCTGTGCCTTGAAGGTCCGTTATAGAAGTAGTTTTTCCTATTGTGAACATGCTATAAGTTTTTGATGTCTCTGCTGATCTAATTGTTGATGTTTTAGGTTATTGACAAGCTAAGTGATCGAGATGAATTGATGCCTGCTTTAATAAAACTAGATAAGCAGAAAATTCAAGTCTTGCTAGGATTTGTTACACAATGGAACACTAATAGTCGGACTTCTCTGGTAGGAGATGTTCCATTCGGCTGTTTTTTGAGCTTTCTTGGGCGTCTTTAGGCTGCGTTTATACTTTGTAGCGCTTCCAGCGTTTGCCAGCGGCGGGCTAGAGAGTATAGAAGAGTAGGAGAGTACAAAATACTCGGCGGCGCTAGAGAGTATAGAAGAGTAGGAGAGTACAGAATACTCTCCTACTATCCCATAGTCTCTACTCCCTGCCGCTGCAAGCGCTAGCGAAACGCTAGTGAAACGCTGGGAGCGCTAGATCGATAGCTATACATCCCGTGCCCTCGCTACGCTAGCGTTACGCTAGCGTACGCTGGTGACGCTGGGAACGCTAGATCGATATCTATCCTTTCCCCGACACTGCCGCTGGCGTACGCTGGAAGCTACGCTACGCTGCCACAAGTATAAACGCAGCCTAACGCTAGCGTACTCTAGCGTAGCCAGGGCCCGGGATGTATAGCTATCGATCTAGCGCTCCCAGCGTTTCACGAGCGTTTCGCTAGCGCTTGCAGCGGCAGGGAGTAGAGACTATAGACTATGGGATGGTAGGAGAGTATTCTGTACT
>MU912686.1:0-15034 GCA_036418165.1 Cooperia oncophora
GCTTTCTATATGATTCAGAATACGTCATCTTATATTTTTTCATATTATCAATGTTGTAATTGTCTATATTTTTTGGCAAAGAGTTAAACAGCAAACCAATCCAAAGTTGAGGAGCAAACCAATTCAAGCTTATAGTGCTCTTTCCACAGGAAATCTTTGCTAAACTTGTGTGTACTAATTATTCCATGGACGACGTGTTGTACAAGTATACTAAGGACTGGCCTATAGAATGAATAGGAGAAACTAAACAAAAAATCTAACACTAGGGAAAGATATGGATTTGTTCATCGTGATTCAGATACAATTCGCGCGGTCCCACGTGGCCCACAACGCGCGCATTAAATGTGTATCACACTCGTCAATGTGTTAAAAACCTCTTCCCCACATTACGCCTCGGTAATATGATAAGGAGAACTCGGTGAGCCATGCGGTTCTGCGTTAGAGGAAGAGAAGGGGTTACACATAGCTAGCAAGTTCATAATTAACCCGTACGGCGGCGTTTTTGCGCCGACCGGCTCCTGTGGCCGACGCTGTTTTATCGACGCGACTTGTGGCGCGCTGAGTATAAACACATAAGATTTTTATCTTATACATATAATATAAAAATATTGCACACACATCGTATTATGCATCACTTTTATATGTAGACGTATGCTAAACGGGATTCAATATTGTTACGTGATAAAAGTGATGAGCCGAAAAAATGCAAAACTAGCCAAAAAGTTCGATAAAATTAAAAAGATTGGGAAAGTAATGTAAGAATGTAATGGAGGAGGTATTTCTCGGAAAATGTCAATAACTTATCCAGGGAAGGTCAACAGGTCGCCATGGCCATTCAAGATGAGATGCATATCGACGTGTACGTCTCGGGACGCTGAACTCAAATCTGCTTCCAAAATTTGCCGAACGATTCTCTATGAGGAGTTAGGGGGGGGGTGGTGGTTTTAGCATAGCACTCGCCGATCCTCCTTTGCGTAGCTCAAGTTAAGTTTGAGATGGTAGGTCTTCGTAGGTGATAGGTCATGGGTTCGATTCCTTAGCAGGTTGCATTTTGCATTTTTTCGGAACATCTTCTGCGAGTTCAGAAAATACTTTTATCCGTTATTTTGTCAAGCTTGCTCTTACTTGCAGCAGGAAAAGACTTAAGTGCCGGCAATTGTGCTTCGCTTTCAAGACTTTTAGGCAGTGTTTACCCTTTGCTGCTCAAATCACCCGTAATCAGGCCAGTTTTTGACTGCTAAGCAGAATTGGCTGAAAGGTTGCCTACTAGGGTAGTCTGCCCTTCTGAACATGATTATCACATCCGCTCGGCACGAAACCTCCTAGCGCCCGTGCCACAGGCGCCAGCGCCAAAATACCCTAAATCACCAGGTTCGCTGAAAACTTGTCAGCTGGGGGGTAGTTAACCTCCTGGACACAAAGATCCCATTAGCTCGGAAATGCCTGGCGCCGGCGCCAAAATACTCGAAATCACCAAAATCACTAGCTTTTCAACTGGAGCAGTTTGACCTTCCAAACACGAGCATCACAACTGTGTGGGGCGTTGAGAATGTTGGATAGAAAAAAGAATTAACGTGATTGACTGCGCAACCTGCGCATCACCCCCCCCCCCACTGAGATGAGACCCTTTCTCTGCTGAGGCTGAGCCTTAGAAAAGGGAAGGATTTCTATGACAGGCAACCAAGAAGTGCGTTACTTCGGGACAGTTTGCCCAACTGCCCTAGCACAGATCCTCGCCTGAAAGCTACTGGAGTCTGTGCTACACGCGCCGGAGTCGGAACAAGCATGTGATGGGTCGCTTGTGGCGTATGCGTCAGGCGGTTTCAGACTGTACGGATGTGATATTCGTGTTAGGGGGTCAAACTACCCCAGTTGACAAGTTTTCAGCGAACTTGGTGATTTAGGGTATTTTGGCGCTGGCGCCTGTGGCGCGGGCGCTAGGAGGTTTCGTGCCGAGCGGATGTGATAATCATGTTCAGAAGAGGCAGACTACCTAGTAGGCAACTTTTCAGCCAATTCTGCTTACGAAGAAAAACGGCCAAAACTGGCCTGATTTCGGGTGATTTGGGCAGTAAAGGGTAAACACTGCCTAAAAGTCTTGAAAGCGAAGCACAATTGCCGGCACTTAAGTCTTTTCCTGCTGCAAGTAAGAGCAAGCTTGACAAAATAACGGATAAAAGTATTTTCTGAACTCGCAGAAGATGTTCCGAGAAATGCAAAAATGCGGAACCTGTCAAGGAATCGAACCCATGACCTCCCATCTATGAAGCAACTTACCTATCCACTACACCATCGACCACTTGAGACTGTCTGTACTCGAACTTAACTTGAGCTACGCAAAGGAGGATCGGCGAGTGCTATGCTAGAACCACCCCCCCCTAACTCCTCATAGAGAATCGTTCGGCAAATTTTGAAAGAGTTCAGCGTCCAGAGACGTACACGTCGATATGCATCTCATCTTGAATGGCCATGGCGACCTATTGACCTTCCCTGATTAGCTCCAACTGAATCCCGCCCATTTCCCCCACACATATTTTGTCCCAGAAGACTTCAGGAATATTCCGACTCTTTAAATCATCTAACAATGCTAAATAAGTTCAAAACGAAGCGTGCTTCACCATGTGCAGCACGCGGCCATACAGAGGCAAACGAGCGTGCTGCACATGGTGCAGCACGCTTGTTTGCCTCTGTGTGACCGTGTGCTGAAAGCAATGGGTTAATAAACTATAAGCGTATGCCTTTGTACTAGAGAATGAAGACATTTCTTCAATAGATATTAAAGGTGGTGGGACTAGTTTAGATATGTAAGAGAAAGGATCAGCCTGAGCAACGCAACTAGCCAGGGCTATTCCGAGGCGGGCCCAAGTAGATACCTCTTTGATCTGAATACGAACCTCAGGCGTAAAACCAGGCCCAAGTGAAACTAGATGAAACCAGGTATATGGCGCTAATAGGCGCCAACTTGACGCACCAAATCGATGGAAATGTGCGCATGTTTGACATCCTGATACATGGCGTTCATTTTTGGCGGCAGCTTATGTAGGGCACTTTGGCTGTCTGTGCTATGACAAGGATGAAGCGAAGGAAGAAGGACTCTTCATTGGCTCAGCACTAGCACAGCACTGAAGAGCGCCCATGGCCAAAAAACATGAAAGCATACTGAGCAACACAGATCTGTTCCAGCATTCTCTTTTTCTGTTGGAGAATCAGGCAGTAACAGTCCAACAGGCGAAAAATCACTCCCCAACAGACGAACTGAAAATCACTCCCCAACAGACGAACTGAAAAGTGGGCGGAGTCGTCCGTGTGTCGGTATGGCCGCCTATGGTTTATCGTGTATGTGTGAAAAACCAAAAATGCAAAAATTCACAAAAGCTGAAATTATAGCATGGAACCTGAAAAATCACGATCTAGCTGAAAAAAGGGCGTGGTCGTCGAACTGAGGCTTGAGATGGTGTCTAGTGTGGTCAAGGATGGCAGGAATAGCACCCCTGCGAGGTTGCATTGCAACATTGGCAGAGCGGCAAAAAAAGTTGTAAAGTGCAACCACAGTGTGTCAAGTCTCGTTTATTCAAATTTTATCCAGCTACTTGCTTCTGGAGAGACAGACGATCCAACTGAACCCTACTCTATGCTCCGTCATGCCTAAGCGTGGATAAGACAGCTCCAAGGTTCAGCTAAGATAGGGTACATTCAGACCAGATAAGATAACTTCCTCGTAGGCTTTCTTTCCTTACACTCTTGCTCTATTGGTAGACTGGACTTGTTAGAACACAACATTTATCAAGCACAAACAACACGAACATAAAGATAAACGTAACCTAGCGTTTCCAGCGATTCGGCAGCGGCAGTGAAGAAAAGGATAGATATCGATCTAGCATTTGCCAGCGTCACCAGCGAAGACTAGCGTAGCGAGGGCAAGAAAGCATAGTTATCGATCTGACGTTGGCCACGATTCACTAGCGTTTGCCAGCGGCGGGGACTAGAGAGTATGGGAGAGTAGAGGAGTAGCGAACGGCTCGATTAGGCAGGCTAATGCCGTTTGGACTCCCGAAAAACCAGCAACAGACGTCTTATATTGTTCCGCACATGGTCACGTACTACCCTTCCTATCTCATGAGCAATACTCAAAAATTCGCTCAGTGTGTGGCTGTATGTTTTTTTGAATCATTTTAGTTCGCTTCTGAACGATTTTTCGCAAGGACGCAATGAGACAATGGCACAGAGAACTCGGGACCCTCATGGGCTTATGCGATAAGCATGCTGCCAGATTTGTGCACTCTTTCAGACCACGAAAGGAGTACGTCAGATAACCAATTTTAGGAGGAAACGTCACTGAGCTTAGCGTGCAGATTGTTGACTGAATGCACGTTCCATCATAGTTCAGGGTTGAGCGTACAGAGAAATGAGACTACAAATTCAGCGACTTATTTTGAGTGATGTTAAAAAAAACAGGAGAGCTAGGCATGAGTGCGCATTTCCTTCACTAAGATCGTTATTATGTTTCATTCCGTAGCTGTTTAGTGCATCTTGCACATAAACGTGTCTATTTGGAAGCCGAGTTTACATTGAGAGCGGTTCTGCCCATTACATCTACGTTGCACACCCAGCTGCTCAAGTTCCAGATTTGGTATGCCCTCTCAGGGCACGCCATTGCGTTGTGATCATTTCCTGAAAAATACGACCCCCCCCTAATTCCATCTTCAAGTACGACCCCCCTCCCCACGTTACCTCTTCCCTAGATTTTTCCAACCTCCTACCACTTTGTCTATTTTTTCCCAAAAAGTTTCTGGTTTTTTTACAAAATTTTGCTGTCGAGCGGGGGTCGCAGTACCTACGTACGTCCCAAGCACGTCCAGCACTCTGGCGCTGGTGTAGCATACTGACAATACGTACGAGGAAGGGGCGATGATAGGAGCTACGATCACCGCCCACAAGGGCCCATGAATTTATAAACAAACAAGAGGACTCACGACGTGACGATTAATAAACAGATGAAAGTACATTCCCGGACTTTTCTGATCGTAGGAGCACATTTGCTTGCAATTGGGAAGCCCTATCTAGAAGTTACACCTTTCAAACACCTGCGTGAAAGCCCCATGCATGGCGCATTGCATATGTGATGCCAATTGGCGCCCAATGGCCTATTACCTGATATGCTTGACGAAAACATGTGTTTCAGAAGCATACCAAAGTCTTCGAGCCAACTGGAGGTTTCCTGGCCTCGGAGGGGTTGATTTTTCGGTGTCGTGGGGGGTGATTACAAAATGATCACAACGGGGAATTTTTTCGAATAGTAGGTCTAGGAAGGAAATTAAAACCTTGCTGGAAAGTAGAAATCTTCAAGCTTCCGGCACAGTTCTTTTTTTACGAAAGGCCGTGTATGAAGCTTGCCATGGACGTCCAAAGCGTAGCGACTCGCGGTTCGCAAAAATGATCACAGACGGATCACAACGATGATCACAACGGGGAAAATCTCTGGAATCGGAACGTTTTTGAAATCGCTCAATTCAGGTGACAAGAGCCAACCTAGCTCTACTCATTCCCACTTACCCCTCTCCGATAGCTTCACTTTCAACGAAGTTATGGGTGTTCAAATGAGGGGTACTTTTCACGTGTTTGGCTTGAAATTGGCTCCAAACCGTAAAATAGCGCGCACCAATGCGCTTGTATGAGCGCGCTGACCGCGAACAGCCAAAATTCAAAAGTAATCCATAGTTCCGGTTCCCAGCTGAGCGGTGAGTTTTTTCTTATCCATTTTATTGTGAATTACTTTGATTGTTTGTTTTTTTGTTGAGTTTGATTTTGTTTTGTTGAGTTTGATTTTGTTGTGAGGAAATTGCTCAGGATTCAATTTCTACGGTTTCATAGGTAGCTTTTGCAATGGATTCTTTTCTAGATTTTGCGGATTAGTGGATTGGGATTTATCTAGACCAGATGAGGAGGGTTGGTGGGCGAAGTGTCTTGAAGTTTTTTGTGAGGAAGGAGGAAAAAGTTTCAGCAATATTTTTTTTAGTTCTTGGCCTAGGAATAGTTCGATAGTGCCTAGTTCTATTTATTGTCATCTACATCGTCCCTTTTGAGCTTCTTTTCACTTGTACCGTGTATCACCGCTCTCTCCACTTCAACATGGGCCATGCGTTTACGACCCCCCCCCTCCATCGCGGGCAAATACGACCCCCCTGTTGTGATGATCACAAAGATGGCGTGCCCTGCCTATGCGTCCTCCGTGGTAATAGTGAAGATTATCCTCAAACCGTAGAACCTTGAAAATATCTTAGTTGCAGGACTGAAGCTCACGAAGATTGTTGTTAGGCTCTTGAAAATTACTCATTTGTAAGCTTTCGGAACCCTTCACGTTTATCACTTCAAAAAACTTCGAAAAAAATCTCTGTCTTGATACATGACGCGTTGTGTCTTCGAGAGAAATCTCAACGCTATACCTACTACCTGTACAGTTCTTTTTCGCAGCTTTCTAAGGCTTTTACTTCAGTTTTTGAGCTGCCCTTAGAGAATTCCTCTCCACTCTCCGCTATTCATTTGTTAAAATAAACCATGACTCAACAAAAGATTCAACAAAATACGTCCACTCAACACAACATTCAACACGAGATTAAACAAAACAAATAAAGTACAGAAACACAAGTGACTTATTTTTGCAAAGAGGTCATTGCTTCAATACTAAGATGGAAATCGTGTAATCACCACAATAACGAATCACCGAAAATGAAGTGATCGAGATAAGATTGGGATAAAATTTTTTTTCACGAGTGAAAGGTAAAACAATACTCACAGAATAATGACCCAGATGATGAGACAGAATAACGAGTCGATAATGAGCAAACTACTTACTCATTACTTGAATCAGCGCGAAGATGTGTCTGACGGCGTGCCAGCATAGGCGGAAAACATGACTTCGTGCTGTTCACTCAACCAATTCTTCTCCGCCTGTGAGATTTCCTTTTGCGCTGCTGGGCTCTTTGCAACAAGCAATCTTATTCGTTTCAAACGACGACGCACCGATACCATTTTGAACTTTTCAACTGGCTCCGGTTTTGGCTTCCGCCCTGGCGCTTGCATAGCCATACGTCTGACCAATTCTGCACTTGAATCCATAACTTCCACCAGTTTTGAAGCCGACTCCATCAATGCGGTATTGGCTTCAAGTGTAGGTTCGTGACGCTTCTTCTTCGGACAAAGTAGCAAGAGTTTTTTTTTACATACGCGAGTTTCTGGAAAAGATTCGCTACACTTGTGACCACCAGCAGCCTTCATATCCAGTGGCTGTAACACCCGTCTGCCCATCACTGCAATGGGAGCCGCGCGGTAGACAGCGACCGCATGCATCGATGACATATCACCCGAGATCTGTGGCGCCTCTGAGAACAGCGTTTATTAACGAATAAAATAAAAAAAAACATGAAAAACGTTTACGTGCCAACTGAGGCAGGGGAGTTAATTAACGTCAAATGACTATGTTAGCTTACAAACATGTGAAAACAAGAGAAACATGAGAAAAGCATGGGCAAACACAGCAGAACATTACAAACAAGCATAAACAGCAGTACAGAACAAAACAAGTAGAGACCAGGCAAAACAGCGCCTAGTCCATAGCGCTGCGCGTGAGTTAGGGAAGGTGGTACGTAACTAACAGTGCGATACTTTATAACTGACGCCTGTTGCCGGTTTTTGGGAGTAAGTCGGCATCAGCCGATTAGTCGTCGTGGAATTGCGGAAGCTGGTGCAATCGCACCGCACTACTAGACAATTCGAGACACAATTAAATGGTAAAATTGCATAATTCTGTCGTCTTAAACTAATTTAGCGAACGGTAGTGTCTAGAGTGCGGTGCGGTTGCACACACCGCAATTTCACGACGCCTGATCGAGCCACTTCGCCACTCTCCTACTCTACCATACTGTCTAGTTCCCGTCGCTGAACGCTAGTAACGCTGGCAAACGCTGGTGAAACGCTGGCGAACGCTAGACCTATCTATCCTTCCCTTATCACCGCCGCTGCCGAACGCTGGGAACGCTAGCGTATGCTGGCGTACGCTGCCGCAAAGTGTGAGCTGCCTCACTGGCGCTGATGGTCGATGGTGGGCGCAGCAGGAAAGTATGAAAGTGACCTTATAAGGCTGACTCATATCGAGGCTGGCCTGATAGTAATTTTATTCTCATGAGAATTCACGTCACACTTCTTGATTATGCAGAAGCCACGTTGATCACGCGGTATCTCGGGTGAGGCGTGCGCTTCAGTTTTAGAGGGTGATCCTCTTAAACGGAACATCTTCATGGGCCCGGTAAAAAAAACGGGCATGAAAGGAATGATACGCTGAGTAATACCAGTTTCATTTAGTAAGTATACACTCGAGGGGAAGGGGTGAACCGGCAACAAACGATTGATATTCGACCCTGATCAATGTCCGTTAGCCCATTGCGCACCACGTGCTGCACCATGTGCATTACGCTCGTTTGCTCCTGTATGAGCGCGGGCTGCACATGGTGCGGCATGCTTCGCTTGAACTTATTTAGCAGTGTTCGATGACTCAAGAGCGTTAGTATGCTTCCGAAGTCTGCTAAGATAAAATGTATATGTGAGTTGCAGGACCAAACTACAACTAGGTTATCAACGTTTTTCTCGTAAAATACTTCGGCTACTACATCCTTTGCTGATTTCTTAATCAGTGAAAGCAAATATGGATGTACCTCGACTAAAAATTGTTAAACCAATTTAACTTGAACGGTTTCTAAATAATTTGCGTCCCCTTTTTCATTCTGCTTAATATACCGATTTTTTGAGGTACTGTCGAGTTTCCTTCGGTCCACTACCTTTATAACGGAGTTCGTTCCATTTATCGCAATCTCTGCATTTAAGAGTAAAGTATTATACCATGTATACGCAACGCTCTCATACCATATGTGTATGATGAAAATCTTTTTTGTTTATACTCAGCGCGCCACAAGTCGCTTCGATAAAAAGGTGTCGGCCACAGAAGCCGGTTTGCGAGCCCGTGGAACCAATGGGTTGGAGACATTCATGCATTTAGTTTCCATTACAGTCATCATCACTGAAGTCAGTGGGGCGTGCCAGCGGCGCTTGGCCCGGCTTTTGCCTGTTTTCTATCGATCGTTGCTGTAGCGGGATCCGACAAGTGGTAGAAAAGGGGGTGGCGCCATGACAAAATCCACCAAACCCAAAGTGACTGTCTTTGGTAACAAGAGTATGCGTGTACGAAAAGAGTATCGGAGTGCAAGCTTGAGTTGCAAAACAACTTTAACTTATATTTGAGTAGCCACCCGCTACCGCTACGCGTTGTGGAAATTGGGGACAGGAAAAAGCTTCGCTTAACTGATTGAAGCACGATTTTCCAGTCACCCAGGCTATGATGAGCTAATTCCGCGCAATAAATTTCTGCCCTGCATATAAGGTGAAATGTTCCAACAAGGCAACTTTCCTAGATAATCTTGCCTACTTTCGAGCATCACAAATTACAAATATGGGCACTGTCGTTACGTGGGTCCTGCATATCCAAGGCCCGAAATTACATGAACTTTCGTTTACGAGTCGTGTATCTAGTCCAACGTAGAGTTTTTAGCAGACTGGGTAACTGGAGGAAATTTCCCCACTCCAGCCGACCATGTATTTAGGCAGAGCCCACGATCAGTTATGATAGCCCTAGCTCATCGTACGGTGAGGTAGTGTTGACTGCAGCGAACAATCCTCTATAAGTTTCACGTCAAAAAGCGGTAAGATAGCGGCGGGAAAGCACAAGGTTGCTCAAGTGACTCCGCCCACAGGTAGACAACCTATGCTTTCCCTCGCTGCATGGCCTCTCGCTATTGTCTCTGGTCTCTCTCCCGATATCCACATTGATTGTTTGCCTTTCGCGTGGCACTTTTTGCTGGCTCATCGCGAAGTCTGCCGTTAAAGACCACTCTCGCGAGAAATTGTAACAGGTAGCAGGTGTTCAGTTGTGAACCTGAAGTCCATCGAAAACTCATCAGTGGAGAAAGAAGCGAAAAAAGAATGGAACACTCTGAGCACAGATCCCCCGTAGCAGTGGCGCCGGCGCCTTGGGGCGAGTTCACCATGAGGACAAGTCTAGTCGGCTGTATCCTAGGTACAACCATTTGCCGACAAGAGCATAGCAAGTCGCCCTACGACGCTCCAGGCAACGCACGCAAGTCAACTCGTGAGCGTAGTCTTGTGAGCTCACTTTGGAGCGGTGTCGCTGGATACTTGCATGGCAGTCAGGGCCACATAAGCCACTATGAGTAGGACCGGAATTTTTCGCAAAACTACAGTACATAGGTTCGTTGCAGGACCACCTACCGTACTCAGTAGCACACTGCGGGCATTCCAAACTGGCCCAGATTTACATGAGCTTTCTTTTCAGGGAGAACGAAGGGCAGACACTTGTCAAAGAGACGATTATGCTATGGATCAAAACAGTCTTTATGCCTTTTTGTAGGGTCCAGTATCACAAATGTCTGGCAAGTTAGCATATCATTCCTATTAGGTCATCCCATTCAAACGTGCCGCCCGGTTTTATTTGAATAAAACAAAGCGGAGAATAGATAAAAAAGTAATATTTTAGCCTTAGGTCAAATAAATCCTCCCTTCACCAATGACCCGCTCCCAGTGCCCCGAAAGCCTTTGGACCTCTGGTACCTTCCATTTGTACCGTTTGCCGTCAGAGAGGACCCTCGATTAAGCAGATCAGTTAGAATCGAAAATTGACGATTGTGAGTTTCGGCTCGAGGTCCAAGACCACCCATATTTCATCTAAGGCCGGGTGCGTTTTCACAGTTGTGAGTGACATCTCATGCTGAGAACATTACTGCTAGAGGTATAGAATCGGTACTGCGTTCGTGCTTCTATAAGAAAATTGGTACCCATGCGCACACCCCCTTGACCATCCTCAGTTTATCGGTCATAACACGTACAGTAATTGCAGCAGGGATGTCAGTCTCGCGGGGAAACTCGACAAAGGTCCAGGCTCTGTGATCAGATATTCAGTGCCTGACTTCATCCACCCTTTTTCCTTGTACAGGATCAACATTATGGGACCATCCAGAACAACAATTTTTTTCCTCTCTTCCTTCTGCTCCTGAATCAAACTTTCACCTTGTACTTCAAGAACACCATTATACACAACTACTGGTCCGGTGCCACTCGAAATTGAGCAGCGCACTTTCCTGTTATGACACCTGATTTGAAAAAAACCGGCGCCGATTTTCACCACTCGGGCTTCTTTTCAATTTCTCGAGAACTTCTTCTGGGGCTAGGTTCGCCAAATTTCACAGATACACAGCTTAAGGTACTAGCTTCCAAATGGTATAGTAGCCCGCTGCTCTATCCCCTTTGCTTTTCTGCCATTCCTCTATATGTAGCGGCACGTTTGAATGGGATGACCTAATACATGCTACAGGTAAAGGAACTTTTGGGATGGTTTGAGATAAACCTAATCAAAAGTACTATGAAAAACCGGTATTTTAAAAGTACCGATATTTCCTTAAGGCACTTTCCGCGATAAAATAAGGCTATGACCTTTCAAATGTGTCAGACGATCCAGAAGGAGATTGCGGAGGCTGCGCTATCTTTAGAAAGTGAAAATCGGCAAGAATTCCGCTTTAAGCTAACCAATTAGGCCCATTGGCGCCCCTTAGGCCCATGCCGACCCCCGGCTGCTAGCTAGCTAGTAGCCACTATGCTATCTCTCTCCATTCCGAATGGTGAGAGTGAGGTGATACGATAAAAGAGCTGATATCTTTATGATAACGACGAGTGGAAATTCGTACAAACATGCGTTTTCTTCATTGCATGCATGTACAAGTTGGGGTCGATATGGAATCCTATTTAGGGCATTTTCGGCTGTTTTTCTGCTGCTTTTCTCCGCTAATCAGATACCTAGCCCTTTTTCGTTCCTATGTGGGTTCCGTTACCCACAATCTGTGGTCGCGGGCTTTGCCTTTAAGAGAGGCCGACAAGAAGATAACGATAGATGCTTTCAAACATGCAAATATTTTACCTGCGTTCCTGCTTTGATTTCTCGTGATATGAAAGGGTGTATCCGTATACTCATTTCCTTTTTTCAAGAGTCAATCTAGATTTCCATACTAAGCATTAAGAGAAACTGCTCGACCCCATAGCAAACTGAGTACGAACCCTTGCCTTAGGAATGTATCTTTACCTTTGACGGGAGCAATCGAAAATTATCAAGTTGTAAAATTGTCTGCAGTTTTGGAAGCATACAGTATTTCCTACTGCATATGTGAGTAAGCTCAAACTTCTGATGAATGCTCACATAACAGTTCTTTAGTTGGTCTCGTAGAAAATTGGCCTGCGCGTATATATTCAGCAGTGAAACCTAAACAACGCAAAAACACTTTGTGAGTCAACAATCTTCATCTTCATAATCTGATGAACGTTTATCAACTTTCCAAATCCAGAAGAATGCGCACTCGAAATTAGGCCAGTTTGAAATGTTATAATGTGCCAGGAGTACGGTCGCAGGTCCCGCAACGAAGTCAAGTACGGTAGTTTTTCGAAAAATTCCGATCCTACTTAGTGGCTTATTCAGGGCCACTGTCTACCATAACCAACTTCAGAACACTGATGATGTTACGCTTGGTTTCATTCAGAAACAAATTCTTTCTCTCCTCTGCAGTGAAGACAAAGTGAAGATGGAGTGCGGCGGTGATTACTCCAGAAGTCTATAGTTGTCGATCAGGGGATGCGACCTCACCATATTCAAACAACATGGCAGAGTTTCCGCCACCCACTTCGATTTTACTTCTTCCTTTACTTTTGCTTTTAGTTTACTTTCCTTCCTTTGCAAAAATTTTGAAAATCAACTCAAAAATGGGGTCCAGCTCTTCTTTCCATCGTAAGAGAATGGGATCGAGAAGCTGTGCAAAAGGTGGGCACTTGTACTTGTTATTAAAGGTGATTTCCCTGTAGACAAGAAATTCTGGTCAAAGTGTCGCAGGACTTTTTCTTTAACCTATATTTATTTTAATCTTTGAAGCTGTGCTGTGCCCGGATGGTTCCGGGTGATTGAAAAGTGTCGGTATATCATGCCTCCTCTTCTTGCAGATTTCTATATATTTCTCAAAGTTTCTCAAAGGGCCTTTATTTCTCGAAGTGACAATTCGTAATTTACGAAGTCATTGCTTTTTATTCATATCTATGAAAGAAAGTTTCAGAGGATGCATATCAATTACACTCAAGGGAGCGGCAATGCTATACAAAGCGATTTGTATGTTGAGCTGGTTATACGTACTCTCACATTCCATTTGATGGCAAGATTTGGAAAGAACCATTAGGTAGTAATGATAAATTTGCATTATTGTATTGTATTGTCCATGACTGTGACAAGAACAATGAAAAGCACAGTGTAGCAAGTTTTGATAAATCACTTTGAAGTGCAACAGAACACAATGAGTGAAAGCTTTATTAAACTCTTCTTCACACTCCATAATACGTCTTGCTGGGTCGAGAGTAGCTGGAACCGCCAATGGGGCCAGGCGCCCCAGCACCACCTGAGCACCCACCAGGACCGCAACCCCCTCCGCCTGGCATAAAAGGCGCGGGTGGTGAGGGAGGTGGGGGCGGTGGAGGTGGAGGGGGTGGTGCAGGAGGAGGTAAAGGAGGTGGCTGGGGTGGAGGAATTGAAGGGGGTGGTGCGGGAGCTCCTCCATACCCGCCACCACCAGGTCCCTTCCCACCACTCACACCGAATCCCCCGCCGTACCTTCCGCCACCACCGCCGTATCCTCCACCGCCACCACCGCCGAAGCCTCCAAGGCCGCCGCCACCACGCCCTCCATAACTGCCGCCGTATCTTCCGCCTCCACCGCCAGGTCCTCCGCCTCCGCCACAACATCCAACGGGCCTGCCATAGCCACTACGCTTTGTTCTTGTTTGTACACTGAAAAACGAAACACTAACAGCAGTTAATAGTGCAATTTGTGGATGCTTACCTATGGTGCGAGCTATAAAATGCTAATGATGGCACCAAGATGATGTACAGGGATAATACCAGTAAGGTTCGCATTACTTTAGTCAGCAGCAAGTAAAAACATATGAGACCTCTCACAAGACAGTTTTTGGAAGGAGAGCGCTTGCTGTGATTTTGAATGGGATGGACGGACGGACAGAGTGGGGTCCGTGAGCATTTATACAGGTCGTCTAATGCATGGAGCAAGTGTAATTCATGAACTGCACCTCGCACTGTTATTGTTGAGAAACTGGTATGATTGCTCACAAGATGTATGTATCACAGGACTGATTATGGATAATTGCCTTAGCAATTCAACAGCAATTTAATCATTCAGCTAGGACTGCTTTTCTTTAATTTTTCTCTTGAGATAACGAGCGACTGCTCCTGCTTTCCCTTACCTTCTCTCATTTTCGTCCCATTGACGTATCAGATACGTTGAACTAAAAGTTTGCAGCACGTTGCAAAGCGTTTCCTCACCGAATGTTCCTTGGGCCATCGATCATTAAAGGCTGTTGGCCTAAAATGCTAGCAGGGCGCCATATAGTGGGGAAAATGGCGAAAAACGAAGTGAAACGGTCAAAAACCTGCGAAGAAAAACCTTCGTCCTTAAAGGCAGTTGGCACGATAAATCCCTAAAACGAGTAGGATTGATACGAGTGGCAGGGCGATTTCCGCGACCTGAGTAGGCGCTGCATAGCGGTTTCCTGAGGGAGGTACCCTTATAAGGGTCCTATCAAGCTACAACATTCCGACCCAAACGCCCGCCCGCCCACAAATGGACGACCTTACCAGATGCTCGTTTTGCTTCATTTGCTGAGTAAAACATGAAGCGAAGGGATTAGTATGAAGCGGCTGCGGTGCTGAATGGATATATGAGTACATACAGGCAGCCGTACCTGCCGGAGCGGTTATTTGCAATACGCCTACGGGAAACTCGTCCGAAATTGCTTCTCAAGAACGAAGGCTTTTCGCAGTTTTTGACCGTTTCACTTCGTTTTTTCGCCATTTTACCACTAGATAGCGCCC
>MU912686.1:15134-26524 GCA_036418165.1 Cooperia oncophora
AGTAGGATTGATACGAGTGGCAGGGCGGATTTCCGCGACCCTGAGTAGGCGCTGCATAGCGGTTTCCCGAGGGAGGTACCCTTATAAGGGTCCTATCAAGCTACAACATTCCGACCCAAACGCCCGCCCGCCCACAAATGGACGACCTTACCAGATGCTCGTTTTGCTTCATTTGCTGAGTAAAACATGAAGCGAAGGGATTAGTATGAAGCGGCTGCGGTGCTGAATGGATATATGAGTACATACAGGCAGCCGTACCTGCCGGAGCGGTTATTTGCAATACGCCTACGGGAAACTCGTCCGAAATTGCTTCTCAAGAACGAAGGCTTTTCGCAGTTTTTGACCGTTTCACTTCGTTTTTTCGCCATTTTACCACTAGATAGCGCCCTGCTAGCTGGGCCTAATACCAAATTATCGTGCCAACTGCCTTTAGTGACAGTTTCGGACGAGTTTTCCGTAGACATCTTGCCAATAACCGCTACGGTGGTACGGCTGCATGTACGTTCCCATATATCCATGCAGCACCGCAGCCGCTTCATACCAATCTCTTCGCTTCATATTTTACTTTGCAAATAAAGCAATACGAGCGTCAGGTACGGTCGTCCATTTGTGGGCGGGCGGGCGTGGTGGGCGCTCGGGTCGTAATGTTGTAGCTCGATAGGGCCCTTCTAAGGGTGCCCTCAGAAAAGGCGCTACGCAGCACCTGCTTAGGGTCGCGGAATTCCTGTCCTGCCAGGCGGTATCAGTCCTACTCTTCAGAGCTTTATCATGCCAACTGCCTTTAATGTAATCACTTTCAGACTCAATGACCACGCCCATCCGTTGGGCACGTTCCCGACTCTGCTGGTCCAGCATTCGGAGTGATAAGAATGAGCAGTCGCTCTCCTCTCGGGAGTAGAAGCCAATCATCGAGCGTTTTTCGTGTTTTCTAGATGACACCCTCATGCCTTGAACATGCAAACCCAGCCTCTTCTAATTTTGAAGACAGCGCCCACAATGGACTTTGGCAGGTTTGAAGGGTCAGATTTGTTAGAACAGGTGGCAAGTGAAGCATTAATCAAAAAAGTAGGAAAAAGGGTGCAAGAACATGGAATAAGACCCTATTCGATTTAAGGCATCTGGACGAGTTTCGCAGATTTTGGGTGAGTTCTCCAAAACACGTCGCCGCCTCGTTGCGGCTAATTCTCATGAGGCTACCACCTAGGTTATCTTATCTAATCTAATTAATCCACGCTGGCATTGATAATCGATATGTCTATGAGTTAATCTCTCTATCAGTGTACGAAACAAACGCTAGAAATTTAGCGATTATCAAAGCCAGCAAGGATTGACAACTGTTGACCAGTCGGGGCGGGACTGACAGGCAGGGCACGCCATTGCGTTGTGATCATTTCCTGAAAAATACGACCCCCCTAATTCCATCTTCAAGTACGACCCCCTCCCCATGTTACCTCTTCCCTAGATTTTTCCAACCTCCTACCACTTTGTCTATTTTTTCCCAAAAAATTTCTGGTTTTTTTTACAAAATTTTGCTGTCGAGCGGGGGGGGGTCGCAGTACCTACGTACGTCCCAAGCACGTCCAGCACTCTGGCGCTGGTGTAGCATACTGACAATACGTACGAGGAAGGGGCGATGATAGGAGCTACGATCACCGCCCACAAGGGCACCATGAATTTATAAACAAACAAAAGGACTCACGACGTGACGATTAATAAACAGATGAAAGTACATTCCCGGACTTTTCTGATCGTAGGAGCACATTTGCTTGCAATTGGGAAGCCCTATCTAGAAGTTACACCTTTCCAAACACCTGCGTGAAAGCCCCATGCATGGCGCATTGCAGAGGTGATGCCAATGGCCTATTTCCTGATACCCTTTGCGAAAACATGTGTTTTAGAAGCATACCAAAGTCTTCAAGCCAACTGGAGGTTTCATGGCCTCGGAGGGGCTGATTTTTCGTGTCGTGGGGGGTGGTCACGAAATGATCACAACGGGGAATTTTTTCGAATAGCAGGCCTAGGAAGAAAATTAAAGCCTTGCTGGAAAGTAGAAATCTTCAAGCTTCCGGCACAATTCTTTTTTTACGAAAGGCCGTGTATGAAGCTTGCCATGGACGTCCAAAGCGTAGCGACTCGCGGTTCGCAAAAATGATCACAGACGGATCACAACGATGATCACAACGGGGAAAATCTCTGGAATCGGAACGTTTTTGAAATCGCTCAATTCAGGTGACAAGAGCCAACCTAGCTCTACTCATTCCCACTTACCCCTCTCCGATAGCTTCACTTTCAACGAAGTTATGGGTGTTCAAATGAGGGGTACTTTTCACGTGTTTGGCTTGAAATTGGCTCCAGGCCGTAAAATAGCGCGCACCAATGAGCTTGTATGAGCGCGCTGACCGCGAACAGCCAAAATTCAAAAGTAATCCATAGTTCCGGTTCCCAGCTGAGCGGGTGAGTTTTTTCTTATCCATTTGATTGTGAATTATTTTGATTGTTTGTTTTTGTTGAGTTTGATTTTGTTTTGTTGAGTTTGATTTTGTTGTGAGGAAATTGCTCAGGATTCAATTTCTACGGTTTCATAGGTAGCTTTTGCAATGGATTCTTTTCTAGATTTTGCGGATTAGTGGATTGGGATTTATCTAGACCAGATGAGGAGGGTTGGTGCGAAGTGTCTTGAAGTTTTTTTGTGAGGAAGGAGGAAAAAGTTTCAGCAATATTTTTTTAGTTGGCCTAGGAATAGTTCGATAGTGCCTAGTTCTATTTATTGTCATCTACATCGTCCCTTTTGAGCTTCTTTTCACTTGTACCGTGTATCACCGCTCTCTCCACTTCAACATGGGCCATGCGTTTACGACCCCCCCCCTCCATCGCGGGCAAATACGACCCCCCTGTTGTGATGATCACAAAGATGGCGTGCCCTGCTGACAGGACAGGCGGCGTCAGCTTAGCATTGTTGACTCCGCCCTCGTCAATCAATACATTTCGAGCCGCAAGAGTGGGATATCCGCTATGGTTGCGGACTCCGCGTTCGTTTTCAGTGCAGGGTTTTTTCACCTTTGGTTGATCGCGGACGCTGCCTTTAAGTATCAAACATTTCCAAGGATTATTAAAGAAAGAGGTGTTTTGACTACATGAGCATGGCCATACCTTCAAGCAAATGCATAACCTCCGAGCTATCATCTTCTCCACAGCGGATGCTTGCTCACGTGGAGTGGAAAGACATAATCCATACTGAGCGAATTTCGTGCTCAATGTGGCCCGACTTTCGAAGAACATTTGAAAAGACTATGCCAGTTGCTGCATTAGTTTTCAGCATTATACCTTTACAGACCCATCATCAAAAACGTAAGGCAATGGGCTCTCATTACCTACCAGTGAATTTGTCAAATGGTTTTATAGTCCTACTGATGTGAACGGAGAAAAAGGTGACTCACACAAATCGGTAAGTTCTTCGCACCAGACCGAGCCGGCTACCGAAGATACGGCTGCATATGTGTACCCATGTATGCATGCAGCATCACGGCCGCTTCATACCAATCCCTTCGCTTCATAATTTGCTTAGCAAATGAATGATAGAGCGTCAGGAACGGTCGTCCATTTGTGGGCGGGCGGGCGTGGCGGGCGTTTGGGACGTAAAGTTGTGGCTTGATAGGGCCCTTATAAGGGCACCTTCCTCGGGGAAACCGCTATGCAGCGCCTGCCCAGGGTCGCGGAATTCTATCCTGCCAGGAGTATTGATCCTAGTCGTCTTGGGGGATTTATCGTGCCAACTGCCTTTAAGCGTCTCCGGACTTTTATTTCAACCTAATATTATACATGAGCCAGATTGATTTGAATTTAAGTACTGCACCATTGAGGAAAATCGAGTGTGTCGATAGAAATAACAATGGTGATTCATTTCGTTAACGACTATAACATCGCCATCAGTCCCCTGCACGAACCAGCGCAGGCCATTGAATTCTCCCACTTCGAGGAACACAAGGCTTGAACTGTTTCCGTGCAGTGCCTTAAAGAGGTCTCACCATCAAGAGGGCGGTTCTCCAAGCGTTCGTTGGACGTTCTGTAAGATTCAATTTTGAGGCACCCGATCCAACGGTCGTCATGAAACCGCGGTGTCCAACTCACCTAATCTTTGTTTCTTTGGTGAATGAGGTTCCTGTTCTTCGATCATTGACGAGTTGCACCAGCGTAGGTCGCATCTGAAGGCTGGGTGAGGAGACGTAGGATTACTAACCATAAGATTATTGTTCTAGCTATTGATACACTATTTACTACAGGCTGCAGGATGTGCAGTCAGTTGTGAACAGTGCAGCGATATCCCCATCAGGAAAACTAACTCGTGTTCCAAATTTAATGTGCTAAAACGAAACGTTGCAAAATGTAAAAATGTGTTCTTCTTCGGTAGAACAGCATGCGCGCCAGAGTTATCCAAGGTTTTGCATTATTGACGGAGACTAAGTGTTATTATTAGCAATTTAGATGCTGTTTTCTGCCATTCATTATTGGATAGGTTTTGAACATGAACGACATAAACCCGTGGCACAGAGCGCCACGTAAAACCTTTAATGTCGCTGACACCTACAATATTTTTGTGCGGAAACCGTATGAAAAATCATTGGATCGCCCCTGTTTTTTAGGGGCATCGGAATTTCATCTGCAGTGGTACAATCTGTACGACAAGCTGCGAAATAAGCAGCTTCATTTTGAGGGGCCACCTCACGTCGAGCGGTTAAATCACTGCAATCGAAAAATGTCCTGCTATTCCATTTCTCTTTTGGGCATGTTACTATGACGAGGTGTGCTTTTTGCTCAATCAGGTATCGAACCATTGCTTAGAAGTTATACATAGGCCTGCGCTCTTATACACATGACTATCCATGGAAATTGAAGGATTGGTCAGTGGCAGATACAAAACTCCCACTAACTAAGACAAAAAGTAGGACGAGATGGAGAAAATGCCAAACACCGCATAACAAAGTACCACTAGGTTTTTTATAGAGATCTTCGTTCTGCAATCAGTCCGTCGCCCATATGGTTGACTGGAGGTTTCTTTCTTTGCATAGGCTTGGATTGATGGACACGGTGTCTGGAAATATGGAGCTGTGCTTCTGTGATGAAGTAGAAGAATTCACAGTGAAATTCCAGCTTTTCTGCTTCTTTCGACACCAGTTGAAGTAGTGTGTTCCCTACGAACCGATACTTCTGTGGTCAAATGGATCAGTAACACAATTTATTGTGCAGCAACTAACAATAACACAACATATCGAATTCAAATCACTAAGCTTTGAATCGCCAAGGTTTTCCTTGGGCCTTGACCTGCAATAGAAACAGAGTAGGATACTCACCGAGGTCGACCAATGACCGAGGGGAAGCGGACAGGCTACCAATGGGGCGGAAGCACGCGCACAACTGAACTGAACTCTCCATGACTAGTCTCTCCATGGCTTGATAGGATATATCGTTCATAAGATACGATAGCCTATCTCACTTCCACTAGCTCATTCTAACATGTCCCTTTGCACTGGCTGGTGGCCTATATACCTGCCGGCAACCTTCTCTTTAACACACTCCCACAATTTTTCTTGTTGTTTCGGCAGAAAACTTCTTATCACTCCCGTTCTTTTCGCTTCAGCGAACGGTTCCATGGGCAATTCGATGCCTTTTGATTTGGTCAGTGTTCGAAACTTCTTCTTCATCACCATGCTCGTTGTGGTCTCATATTTTTGTTCTTTCTTTTGATACTTGCCTGGTTTTGTGATCAAATCTTCCCCTCTATCTTGACAGAAAGTCCCCTTATCCCGCGTTCGCTTTCTGAAATTGACTCTTGTTTTTCAGTATAATTTTCCGTCTTCGAACCAATAAGAAATTTAACGATCTGTCTAGTCTTGATTGGTTTGGCGAAGGTCTCTTAGGTTAGGTGATTCAGAGCTTTTCAAGTTTGAGAAAAGTCTCATAAATAAGCCTTCCTTCTTCGCGAAAGTAGCCTTTTCATACTCAGTTGTACAAGTACGGGCAATAGAGGCAGATGAGAAGGATTGGATTTGGATCGAAGTTTGACCACATGTTGCTGATCGTTAAGACTATAACTGGTGTTGTTGAAGAATTGGAGGTAAACGTCATCATCATACCCTTGAGCTGATTCGTCCATTATTTCAGCTCCGTCCGATTTCCACAGTCTTGGACGTGTTTGAAAAGGTCATCGGGTACACTGGTTTGGAAAGCTCGTCGTTTGCACAAGCGGTGGTAAGGGTCGTCATAGTTCGGAGGTTAACGGCGTTTCCACTAACAACATTGCCAAGAGTGCTGTGAACTGGACGGTGGGCGTTTGGGAGTATACCGAAGTATGGGCCATCGGGGAGCACCACATCCCAGAAGTAGTCGCTGCCGATTAACATAGAAAGGCTTACATGAGGATACTGTGACATTATCAGTTGCGATTCGGGAACTGCATGCGCATATCTGAAACGTACAGTCAGAGATGACAGCGAAAATTGTTATTGTTAAAGTGACACATTTGGGAGATCAAGTCTCTTCACTATGTCGTATTTGGACTAGAGTCTAAGTCAAAAATGCAGTTACAGTCGTGGCTCTCGAGTTATGTGATGGCTTGAAAATTCGTGCCGAATTACACGTTTGCGTCGTTTGTGGGCAAACTGTAGGTAAACTTTTTGCTGTTGAAGATGTGAGGCTGCGAATGATATGGACTGTATCATTCTCTGCCGAATGATACTCGGGGTTAGTCTGATTTGTAGCTGTACGGAATGTTGGTGGGTTTCAAGTATAGCCTGATGAAGTAGGGATTATCTGGACGTTCTCGTTCGTAGCTTGATTGGGCGGAGCACAGGGAGGAATAATGGCATCTTTCGCAAGATCTGCAGGGCTATTTGAAGCCACTGTCTTTCAGTGTGTGCTTACTCAAAAGACAGTTGTAGCCTAAAAACAACTGTTTAGCTTGACTGCTTCGCTCATGTGTTGTTGGGCATGCATCGCAAATAAAAAAGGTGGTTAATTTGACAATAGGGGCACATCCTCCTTTTTTGACATCTGGTGGGTGGCCTTCGGGTCGTCGGTAGGAGAATAAAAAGGGGTACAGTGGCTCAAGTGAGCATCTTTGTCTATCTTGAAGAAGATAGCTTCTTTACGGACTACGTCGTCAGTAAGTGAAGCAGTCCACTTAGGGTTGTGACTACTAGATGTGTTGTCATAGACTTGGTTTCTTACTTTGGGAGGTAACTTGCTGAGATGAACCGCTCTCAAACCTGCTCTAAGAAATCGCTTGCCCATCTGGGACTTGCGGAACCAATGCGAGCATTCTGTTGTATACGACTTGTAGCTTGCGTCCTTCTGGATCGCGATAAGGTAATTGGGACAATACGTGTAGAGGATGTGCCTCATGGCAACCTTGTCATTGTGCTGAGTTGCTAGGATATCTAAGGAGATCTTGTAATTCCACGGTGTCATTGACAGGCCTTGAATGGATTGTAGAGCGCGACCGCAAAGACAAGTCTTGAGCAGAGAAAAATTCGTTGTGTCGTGTTTGTGTGCAGATAGGGTTTCACCCCCTACTAAGATAGAAGAACCTTGCGGAGAACCCCTGGTAACTGAGAGCTACCATCAGAGGTAGGAGGTTTCATTCACTGAGGTCCAACGCTTCGAAGGAGCTGAGCTGTCAGACGGAAAATACATCTTCCGTACTGCTTCCACCTTGCTTTTGGATAGAATTCTTGCTTTCGAGGAAAAACTGCGGTAAAATTGATGCTTGATGAAAAAATGCATTTCTTCGATCTTCCAAATATAATTACACTTCGGCAAAAACTTGAGTTTGAAGAATGTGGAGGTCGCCTGAACGAAAAAAATTGACAAAACCCTAAGGAACCCCAATACTTGAAATTTTCTGATATAAAGAAAGTTCAAAACAGCTTGACTGGGATTGATGAATCACAAGTCTAGTTCTTCAGAACCGCTTCACTTTTCCAATTTGCCGCAGTTTCAGAAAGTTATAGCTCTGTGTATTAGTATGAAAAGGTTTTTTTAAATGATATGCTATAGTGCGACCTATACGCGCCATGCGTTTTGCGGCTGCGGACGCTAGCATCGGACACTTTCCTCCCTATGTTCCCTTTTCGTCAGTTTTTCTTGCTTCAGAGCTCCGAATTCAACGATTCTTCTACGAAATGACTGGAGCACTCGATGAAAAAAAATCAACACAGTTACGTTTGATGGTTTTTTTATTTTTCTGTGCTTGTGATTACACGAAGCCTCTATCGGGTAAGTAAGTTTGTTTTCGCTCAGTTGGTTAGAACACTCGGAAGAAGATGAGGCAGAAGTAGTGAGGGCAAACACAAAAAATTGAGAGTCAGTGAATGATTTTTTTTCATTTGAAAAACCGCTAACGAGTAGCACCGGTCATCTTTCCTTACAAAACTTGCGAGGCCGGAGCGAATTTCCACCTGAAAGCTGTTTAACATCAGCCACAAGATTATTATATTAGGTTGTCCCAAAAGTTCGTGGACACTTTTTGAATCTCGTATCAGATTTTTCCGCAGCCATTTCGAGATCCAGTTATGTGGTCTATGGGAAGTGTGTGAGGTAAGCATTCCACAGCTTCTTCACCGTCCCTCGCAGTCGCTGTTCTCATATGAAAAACGGTAATTGAAATTCATCATTTTCGACACACTTCGCTATATGAATCTCTACCAAGCCACAACGTGGTTGGAGCCATAAGCGGCATTTCCCTTATTTAGATCTTGATGTTAGCTTCCACAGTACGGCTTTGGAATGGCTCAATTGCTTCCGCTTTAGTGACTTCTATCCGGGTGAAAAACTTCGTCCAAGGAGGCCACCTGCCTTGGATTTGGACCTACTGTGTTCCTTGATTAAAACCAATACGTACAAATCAACTTGCTATCTAGTCCTTACACTTGACTGGTCCCAAAGCACAAATGAGAGAGAGCCAGTATTGGCAAGAAGAGCACACCGGTACCGATCTGGAAGAAAAAAGGCAGTCCTGCAGACTGCTCAAATTATCGTCCAATTCGCTTGCTCTCACACAGCATGAAAATTTTTGAGCGAATTGTTGATAAGCGACTTCGTGATATCGTCCAGCTCTCCACGAACCAGTGTGGCTTCGTGCCCGGCTGTAGCACCACCGACGCCATACATGCCGCTCGTCTCTTGCTAGGGAAACATCGTGAGAAGAAGAAGCATGTTCACCTACCTTCCTTGATCTGGAGAAGGCATTCGACCGTGTCCCACGTGATCTTATATGGTATGCCTTACGGCAGCACGGCGTTCCCGAAGAGCTGATTGAGTGGTACGCATCCTGTACATCCAGCCCGACGAGTCGAGTGCGAAGTCCAGCAGGCATTTCGATGGAGTTCCCCATCACGTTGAGGTTGCACACGAAGGCTCTGCGCTGTTCCCCGATACTCGTTCGTTGCGTCATGAACGCCATTTCACGGGACCTCCAGAAGCCGGCTCCCTGGACGCTTCTCTACGCTGACGATGTGATGCTGGCCTGCGAGGATAAGAATGGTCTCGAGGAACAAGTGCAAGCTTGGACTGAACGGTTAGCAAACTTCGGGCTCAGACTGAACGTCAAGAAAACCGAGTACCTGACGACTGACCCGGACGAGTCCGGTTCCATCAGGGTCAGCGGCAGTGTGCTCACGCGAACGGCAACGTTCAAATACCTCGGATCAACAATTACGTTCTACGGGAGTCTCGACTCAGAAGTGAGCGCGCGTGTGAGTGCAGCCTTGTCTAAGTGGCGGTCTAGACTGGCGTTCTCTGCGACAAGACGATACCAGATCGCCTCAAATCGAAGATCTATAGGACCGTTGTACGACCAGTCGCGATATACGGCGCTGAATGCTGGCCTACGACCAAAGAAGTTGAAGCGCGCCTAGGAGTCATTGAGATGAAAATGTTGCGAGGGACCGCCGGTGTCATATGGATCGCATACGCAATGACGACATAAGGAAGAGATCCGGTTAGGGCTTCCTGTCGCCGAGAAAATGCGCGAAGCTCGACTTCGATGGTATGGTCATGTCCTCCGCGCGAATAGTGGCACCGTTCGTAGGATTGGTCTTGAGCTCGAGGTTCCTGGAAAGCAGCCTAAGGGACGCCCCAAGCAGTGGGTCAGATACGTTGCATGCGGACTTAAAGATAGTTGGCATCCCATCCCGATCAAGCATTCAATCGGGAGAAGTGGCGTGATAAAATAAAACGAGCGGACCCTGCTGCAGAGACGGACAAACGCTGAAGAAGAAGAAAAGAGGTATGTGGACATTCATGACATATAGCTCGGACATTATTCGCGTCCTCGGTAGAAATGCCCACGCTTCATCGCAGAAACAGTACGCAAACCACGGCAAACCTCATAGCGTGTTGTTCTGTTGTTGTTGTTGTTGTTGTTGCGGAAACTGTTTGCCAGTCAACTATGGAAATGACGAAAGAATAAAATGAAAATGAAGAATGAATTAAATGAAAAGAAAATGACGAAAGAAATGACGAACGCAAAGATAGAAGGCTCTTGAAATTGTCGGCCATGATAGATAGCCTTTCCTTATCACGAGGGCAGAAACACTGATTCTGGGATCTTGCTTCTACCTATAAGGAAAATATCAGGAATGCCTCGCCGCGGGTCCCCCTCCCCCATGTATCTATCTTTCTGGTTGCCGGAGGTGAACTCTGATTGTGCGCGCCATGAAGTTTCTTTTTTATTTTCCCTTCATTCTGTTCCCTGTATACTGCCATAGTCACTGCACCAGATCGTGCGATAGAGGCAGCGACTTGAACATTAATTAGAACTCGCACTGGCAAAAACTTCCAATGTTGTTTGAAATTAGATTATCGGCATTTTACGTGGCGCTGAGATGAAACGCCACTCGAAAGATTAGGCTTTAGCAGACTTATATGTAAGTTTTACGCCATCAATAATATGTCTGATTCTATCCTACTAATTAGTAATGGCCGCTAGTTTGTTCTGTTGGTGTGTGTGTGTGTGTGTGTGTGTGTAGTTGTGTTGACCGGAATTCATAACTTCCTTCAAAGGAGCGGCAAAGCGCTCAAACTGATAAGTGATGTAAGGGGTCGGGCAGGAACACTACTGGTAGGTGCAGGAACTGATAAGATCTGATAAGATACCACAGGGGGTCTTAGAAGGGGAGGGTCACCAAATTCATAGCGTCGGCCAGAGTAACGACCGGACGTTGGATCCAAGTAGCAACATAGGGGGCAGGATGGGAACATTATTGGTGGGTGGCAGGAAGTGATAACCGCTGATAAGATACCATGAGGAGCCTTAAAAAGAGTGGGTTACCAAACTCATAACACCGGCTAGAGCAACGGCCGGGCGTTGGATCCAAGTAGAGGCCCTCTCTCAG
>MU912686.1:26624-41347 GCA_036418165.1 Cooperia oncophora
CCGTTTGATGAAGATTGTTCTTGCTGTCGAGCAGCGACTGTACCACTTCTTCTCTGCATATGCTCCGCAAACGGGATGCGCTGAACAATCAAAGGACGAGTTTTGGACTCTGCTTGAGGAGAAGACAGCTGAGGTACCGTCAGAGGACGTCGTAATTGTCGCTGGTGACCTTAACGGGCACGTGGGCGCAACGAAAGACGGTTACAGCTGTCATGGTGGTTTCGGTTATGGGACACGTAACGCCGATGGCGAACGCATCTTGGAATATGCAGAAGCCCATAATCTCGCCATCGTGAACACAAAGTTCCGTAAACGTGACTCCCACCTGATAACCTTCTACAGCGGAAGCGCCAGAACACAAATAGACTTTCTTGTCAGGCATCGCGACCAAGGACTTGTCACAGACGCGAAGACCGTGCCGTATGAGACAGTAGCCTCGCAACATCGCCCGCTTATCTGCACGCTAAAGTATTAGGTTGTCCGGAAAGTTCTTAGCGTTTTGGGTGTTTAACTTTAAACGATCATAACTTTCTTAACACTCATCGGATTTAATCCAAATAAGCACCATTCGAATCAGCACACTTTTGCCAATGTGGCAGCAGTCGAGAAATCCCATCAAAGAAAAAAACTGGGTGGTCGAGAATCCACGAAATCTGCGAAGGTCTTTTTTGCCTGGTCTTAATTGATGAAGTATTTTTCAGCAAGGAAGTTCTGAAAATGTCTGAAAAGGTGACAGTCGGTTGGTGAAAGGTCTAGAGAATATGGTGGGTGAGGTAGAACTTCAACTCCAATTCGTTCAATTTATGGATAGTGATTTGTGAAACGTGTGGGCGGGCGTTGTCATGCAAAAGAATCGGACCCTTTCTTTTGATAAGTGTTGGCTGCAGCTGACAATATTTTCGGTACATTTGGTCGGTTTGTTCACAGTAGGGTTCTGCTGTGATGGTTTGGCCTGGTGATGAAAAGTTATAGTGGATTACAACAGCCGATGACCACCAAACCTGACCAGAATTTTTTTTTCGCGAGGAGTTCGAGGCTTTTGAAAATTACCTCGGTGGTTCCTCCAAATCCAACCACTGTCCGGAATGTCTCCTGTTATCATACATGATCCATTTTTCATCACAGGTGACAAATCCGTTCAAAAACGGGTCAATTCTTTTTGCGCAAAAGCAGTGAAGAAGGAACCTCGAGAGTGCCGATTCCTGCCGGTCACTCCGATTGTGGGGCACCCAATTGTCGAGTTTTTTCACCTTCCCAATGCGTTTAGACATCTGCAAAGTCTGGATTGCCAAGGCCTAGCTCTTCTGCTATCTCTCGAACTGTTTGGGATGGGTCAACCTTCAAAATCCCCCTAAAATCCTCGTCAGATATTGCTTTAGGTCGACCGCTATGAGGTTCATCTTCAAGGCTGAAATCTCCAGAACGAAATTTGTTGAGCCATTGCCGCACAGTGCTTTCTCTAGCACTATTGGGCCCCACACCTGGTTAATTTGTTGAGCTGTTTCGATTGCGGATTGCCCCAATTTATAGTCGAAGAAAAAATCGTCCGAAGTGCTTTTCACATGCTTGAAAAAATCTTGAAAAGGGGTTTATCAAGCAATGGTGAAACGGCAATTATACCATCAGATAGCGCAAGAAATTCTCTACAGGATGTGCTACTGAGAAGCAAGGCAGAATGAGTTTTTAATCAGCAGTGAATGTACAAAGATTAGGTGCACAAAACGCTAAGAACTTTCCGGACAACCTAATACATCCTGCCAGTCGAAGAGAGATAGAGCGATGTGGTCCTGAGAGGATCAAATGGTGGCATCTGAAAGAAAAGAGGCAGCTGTGATCTCTCGCATTCAATTACCTACCGTCACAACTGTCGACGCAACGTGGAAGAATGCTGCTAAAGCAATTGTCCAAGCCGCTCGCTCTGAACTTGGAACAACGAAACCTGGGAGGCGTAGAATTGAAAAGCAGGCACGGTTGTGGACAGATGACGTCAGAGCCAAGGTTCACGATAAGAAGAAGCGCTACCACTTTTTCCTCGAAGACAAGTCAACTGGCAATTGGCAAAAATACCAGGAAGCGAAGAAAGCGGCAAAGAAGGCTGTGGCGGCTGCAAAAGCCTCTCACTTCGAATGAAATCAGCAAGAAGCTGGAAACGGATGGCGAGCGGCACGTTTCCGATTGCTAAGCACGACGTCAGCCGACAGATATGGAGAAGTTCTTTGGCATCAATGACGAGAAGGGCCGCCTCCTGATGGACCGAACAAAGGCGCTGAAGCGATGGCGCGACAACTTCAGAGAAATTTTTTACAGTGGAATATGAACACCCAGCCATCCCATGCGCCTTACCAACATACGGTCCCGTTCGAAAGATAAGCGTGGAGGAAACGGAGTCGGCCTCTCAGAGAGATAAAGCCGAGCAAGGCAACGGGCGCCTTACGACCGTTAACAGTCGGAATAGGAGATACACTATGCATGCTGCCGAATGGTTGACAACGTTTTTCAATCAGGTCGTTGCAGAGAAGAAAATGCCTGGAGTATGGCAAGAGAGCACCGGTACCGATCTGGAAGAAAAAAGGCAGTCCTGCAGACTGCTCAAATTATCGTCCAATTCGCTTGCTCTCACACAGCATGAAAATTTTTGAGCGAATTGTTGATAAGCGACTTCGTGATATCGTCCAGCTCTCCACGAACCAGTGTGGCTTCGTGCCCGGCTGTAGCACCATCGACGCCATACATGCCGCTCGTCTCTTGCTAGAGAAACATCGTGAGAAGAAGAAGCATGTTCACCTAGCCTTCCTTGATCTGGAGAAGGCATTCGACCGTGTCCCACGTGAAGTTATATGGTATGCCTTACGGCAGCACGGCGTTCCCGAAGAGCTGATTGAGTGGGTACGCATCCTGTACTTCAGCCCGACGAGTCGAGTGCGAAGTCCAGCAGGCATTTCGATGGGGTTCCCCATCACCGTTGGGGTGCACCAAGGCTCAGCGCTTTCCCCGCTACTCTTCGTTGTCGTCATGAACGCCATTTCACGGGACCTCCAGAAGCCGGCTCCCTGGACGCTTCTCTACGCTGACGATGTGATGCTGGCCTGCGAGGATAAGAATGGTCTCGAGGGACAAGTGCAAGCTTGGACTGAACGGTTAGCAAACTTCGGACTCAGACTGAACGTCAAGAAAAGCGAGTAGTGAACTTGACGACCCGCGGAGTCCGGTTCCATCAGGGTCAGACGGCCGTGCTGCTCACGCGAACGGCAACGTTACAAATTACCTCGGATCAATACATATTTACTTCTTATCAAACGGTCGTCGAAACGTTCCACGCTAGCTATCGAGTCACGGAAACGTCGTGAGACGATTATGGCCACACCGTTAGTGGTCCTTGGCTTGCCGCAAAGAATGGCTTTGAAGCCCCGACCAAGGTCTCTCGACTTGCAACTGGACCATCTTGTTTCCTGCACTGCACAGAGATCGATTCGTCTGCGCTCCAGTGCCTCTGCTAATTCACATGAACGTCCGGTCAAGGTTCCAACGTTCAACGTTGCAATACGGACTTTACAAGCTGCACTGCCACGATTTTGGACTAGCCTGGTCGCCCCCGATGCCGTCCTTGCACCGAGGACCCTCGCATACTTTCCACACTCGCCGGGCCATACGGTTACGTGACAACTAAGAACTTTTGGTGGGGGTCCTGCCACGATAGGCCAGAGCGCAGAGCAATAAGGGACTGCCACTGCCAAGGCATCGTGAGGTACAAAAAACACGATGCGAGCCAGGAGATGAGTTTTTTCGAGGGGAAGGGATATCGGGGTGGATGAGCCACTTAGTATGCGTGAAAAGTTGGAATGTGAAAGGTCAAAGTGGCCATAAATCGCCATCCAGGCAAGAGAGCGCAGAGAAAAGAAGAAAGTTGGCGCCATTAAAGGGATTGAGTTTTAGCTGTCCGTAGACCGGGCCATACAAGTGCGCGTCGGCTCCCGCGGACGCCGTAGCATTATCTCGATATACATATGGCATGACAAACATATTGATGTGACATGGGTGTTCGTAGGCCGGCCCGTCACGGAGGCCTGTCACCTGCGTTCGTGCGTCTGCGTTTGGCAACTCGCAAAGCGAGCAGTATCCAGTGGCACCGCGTGGAGGAGCAGACTTCACCACCTGTTTCTTGTCTTCACACGGTAAATTATAACTTGAGATTCTTCTGACTTTTGCGTACAATTAAACAGTTAAGCAGACAATTGAACAAATACTTGAGAAAATCGCAAAAACACTCTACTGCAAAAGCAAAAAAGACTCCACGTCTCAATGTGCTAATAAAGACAATAAAACACAGAAAATAGTCGTGGGAAAAGCAGCCAAAACAGCGTAAACTAGAGAGGAAAATGGCAAAGTAGGCTGAAACAGCTGATCGCCGAGCTTGCAACACACCGCAACCACGTCGCAGCCCTTGTCGCCCTAATCTAGTCACCAGATGAGGATTGCATGAACTTGACTCGAAAAATGTTTGAAAATGTAACGAACTTTCCCAAAACCCCGATACTCTCTTGCACTTTTCCAGACTCAACACTTCGCTCGGTTCCGGCAGGGACTGGTATGTTCTCTATTTTCGATCAGTTTTCGCGAAAGTACGCCGCACACTTACCTGCTCAGTAGTATTCGTCCCTGTGCCTGCAGACATCGTACATTGCTTCGGTGCATTTCTTCATCTAAACGAGTGAATTCGTGGATGTTCTGAAGAAACGCACTTATGTTGATTCCACTTAGAACAGCGTACCGAATCAGTCTTGATGAAGCCCAGTGGTAACACAATAACTTTAAGAGTGGCAATCGCTGGCTGACATTTGTTATTCGAATGAGTGAATGCAATACATGTCGACATGCTAATGTGCCGAAACTCGACCAGCCACGATAAGCGTTTCATTTCAGTATTCCATTGAATTGTATTTCCGGTAATCATGTTACCCATCAGAAGCTTATATTTGCTCCAGTCCGATTTTTTTCAACGTTGTCCACATACCTCTTTTATTGAAGTTCAATGGTGCGCTGCATAAACAAGGGGTCTTTTAACGCCCCTTATCCCATCCTACATCCGCGTATTGAGTGAGAGTCGAGCGCATGTCAAGGACTCCACCGTGTAGGGCGGCATGTGATAGGCGATTGTGCGTAGTCGATAGCGCACGTGTCAGTGATGAATAGAGTAGCGGCAACATTGACGGACTTTTGTCCCCGATTTCATGATTCGCCGTGAAGTTCGACATCTCTGTCGCTTCGGTAGTCCATAATGAAAAAATTTTTGCAAATGAAACTGCAACAGTTACAACTTACTTGAACCCAACAGCTGGCTCAGACAGCTCTTCGGTGGTCCAAATCAGGTGTGTGGAGCTCTTGATGCCGCAGTTTTTAAAGTACTGGGAGTAAAGTTCACGGTTATCAAACTGTTAGGATCAGTGAACAGTAATAACATATGCAAAAACGAACAATCATGAAATAAAGAAAAAAGGAGAGGGTCGACGAGGCTACTCGAGTGGCCACCGGCCACGCAGCAGCCGTGCTATCTAAATGAATCTCTAGCAATCCCGCCTGTCTACATCCGACAGGTTACAACTTGTATACATTGTCTAGACGCAAGCGCTGACCCATAGCATCTTACGCTTTACGCCGTGGCGGAGGCGGCCTCTACCCAACAGGTGCACATTCCGTAGAACCATATTTCTGTGTCATTGTAATTCTGAATGGAATTGCATGGAGAAGTATAAGCGCCCGCAAAACGCGTGCAAGCCTTCAGGCTCGCAGTTTACCCGGCTAGTATCAGCTACGGGGGTCGTCACGTTGGAAGTGCGAGTGTTGGAAGGCAATGGCACAAAAAGCCATTCAGCTGAGAGGGTAAGACGCAGTAGCGTAATGGGTCGGAGACCGTGGGCTTGAGCCCGTTTGAAGTCTGACTTTTGCCCATCACTCAGCACTTTTGTGATATCTCAATGGTAAATCACTCACAGAAATGGCGACTTTTACATATCGCTAGGAAAAGATTGTTTACCAATGGTGTGATGCCTTTTTCAACGAGGACCGAAGCCTAATTGAAGGCCGGTGTACCGTGCAGGCCTCGTTCACACAGCACGCAGTCCCAGATGTTGGGCAGATGCCCCGACAAAATCACCAAATTTACGCTCGAAGACGAATCTCGCGCTCAACCATGTAGGACTTGTTGCTTGGCCAGATAGTCAAGTGGGTAATAGCGGCGACTGTCCCACTTCTGCTGCTCCACTATGAGTGATTTAGACATTCCAGCTGCCATAACTCGAAAGTTCACCAGCTGTACAAGGTGTACGGCCCATTTTACATGGGCGGCTTAGGTAGTGTATATACTTCGCGATGAGGCGCACCAACGCGCCGCGACGTCCTATACAGGCAACACCGTAGAATAACTGCGACTGCTGATGCTCCTCTTCATGACTGAGGTGCCACGACAGTAGGGCATTGAGTATTCCTTTGGCACGAAAAGAATACAGAGGAAGGCAAAAAAGCCATTTTCCCTCGACTTCCAAAACGAAATAAGTCAGACTTTGTTGAATTCTGATTGAACATTTTCACCACCAAATTCAACAGCACATTGCACACGATCACGAAACTCCGCCACAGCCTTCTGGACGAACGCCATCGAGAGATTCTGCCACGCGACCGTGATTTGATGCCCGAGTTTAACGAGGTCGTTGATGCCCACTGTGGACCACTGTGGAGAACTCCGCCCGAACCCGCTAAGCCGAGGGGGTCAGGTAGACATTCCGTTTCTCAAGAACTCAGCCGTTCGATTCCAAGCAGGCGACCAGCAGGCTTCTAATATCATGTGGTGCCAACCGATCCTGTAGCAGTACAAAGTTTCAGAAAAGGTATTGGCGACGACATGAAGGCAGGATATTCTCCTCGAGCTGTTCGATGTAACCGTCAGCGCTCACTTTCAGTCCGGGCCCACGAAGAAAATATCGGTCTTCCCATTCCAGGAACTTCCGGTCATACCATCAACCCGCGCCTTGGCGACTGCGGTGAAGATGATATCCTGGACCGTAGCGACGTTGTCGGAGCTGCTCGACGTTGAAGGTCTTCCAGATCAGGTAGCCGTCCATGTGACGCCATGCAAGAAGTTTCGCAGTTATTTGGAGGTGGCTCAAATTCCATAGGCCTCCTTCAGTTAGGCTGCGATTGGAGATGTCTTTATTTCGGTGTATATAGGGGTGATGGACGAGACCTGCTTCCTGCTTATCGAGGAACATCTTGGGTATCTTCCGCCCTGGTACTCGTATCCACGTCTTCTCTCTGGGCTGCGTATTCTTTACTGATATGCGCCTCGGGCAAAAAGTACTTCTTGCCTCCACCCTGTGCATTAGAGCAGATTATTCTTCGGGGTACGTCTCCTTAAAAGGCAAATACTTTCTTTGGACAACTACTTCCTCAAAAGCAGAGTGTTAGTGAAACGGACATCATGGAGTATAGGATCATTGTTTTGCGACTGTACTGAACCTTCTCTGGGTATTGAATATCTTTAATGGGAGATTTCAAGAACTCATGCGTGTTTTTAAAGGCACTTTCCGCGATAAAATAAGGCTATGACCTTTCAAATGTGTCAGACGATCCGGAAGGAGATTGCGGAGGCTGCGCTACCTTTAGAAAGTGAAAATCGGCAAGAATTCCGCTTTAAGCTAACCAATTAGGCCCATGGGCGCCCCTTAGGCCCATGCCGACCCCACCGGCTGCTAGCTACTAGCTAGTAGCCACTATGCTATCTCTCTCCATTCCGAATGGTGAGAGTGAGGTGATACGATAAAAGAGCTGATATCTTTATGATAACGACGAGTGGAAATTCGTACAAACATGCGTTTTCTTCATGCATGTACAAGTTGGGGTCGATATGGAATCCTATTTAGGGCATTTTCGGCTGTTTTTCTGCTGCTTTTCTCCGCTAATCAGATACCTAGCCCTTTTTCGTTCCTATGTGGGTTCCGTTACCCACAATCTGTGGTCGCGGGCTTTGCCTTTAAGCTCTTAACCACCATAACATCTTCACACGCGAATGTTTGCTAAACTAAAAAACATGAATGTAAAGAGAACAACCCCATTCTCCGGTGCGTCTTTTTTCTGTGTTATCACAACCAATATTTTGAATGGGTTCTTGATTTGAGAGTTGGTGAGCCGTTAAGATGTTTGATTGTACTATTCCATTTAAACTCATTTGGAATCCTTAGCATGGCTTCGGTTCATTACGTGTCTGTGCGGGCACCATCATTCAACCCTCATGCTAAGGCGTGTAAGCTGTAACTTCCACATCACGCTTGTCCGCGCAAGGCGTTGGAACCGATGGTTCGGGTAGCATCCTGACTCTATTATCTTTCTTTTGTCTGTTCTTCGTACCCCCTTACCCCAGCCCCAGCAACCTCCCCTTCCCCAGTAGCCAGATATGAACCCGGTGGAAATCTCCCAGCAATACAACAACTACCCTAATAGTTTAGTGCTATATTAATACGCAGAGGATGACAAATGTAATCTCACACTTTCTCGTATTCTATAGATCGCGTTCCCGTGCCTCGGCCTCTCATTCACCCGCCCATTCAGCTGGTCTTCGCATGCAGTGCTATATAAATATTTATTTATCGCTGGCTTCTTGAAGAAAATATGCTCTCCCAAACTAGATCCAGTACCAAGTTTTCTCCTGCTATAGAGATTTCAGGGATTTCTGCTCCAATATTTGAAGCATTGTTCCTTCGTTTCTGAACATGATGGATATATTATCCTATTTTTTATTTTTTCTTATTTATTCTTATGGTCTATATCCATTAGGGGGTACCAGAAAACCAAATGGATAATGAAACAATGCAAAAAGTTGCTGTGTTCAGCGGCCCCTGTTGTCACGGCGACTCTGCGGATTGCGCCATATATCCCAGGAAATGAGGTTATTTTTGTTCAGCCCGGCACAAGTGGGACACTGCGCATGAACAATTTATCATTTCTATTCTGCTCTACCAATTGGGATTACCCGGTCTCCCCTTTATCAAGTCGGAGAAAAGGTATTCGGAAAGGAAATGTGATTAACACAGCCAGCGTTCTGGTTCCACTTTTTCTTAATATCCCTTCTGAGAATCACTTCTCGCCTCACGAGATTTAGTCGGAGGCCCAGCTCCTTTGAAGGCTCACCATCTCAGAACGAGTCGCTTCGATAACAAAGTCCAAAAGCAGTGAAACCCAATAGGTGCCTAAACTTTCCGGAAAACTCCCTCCCATTCAATCACAGGATAACCAACTTACCTGAAACAACAGAGCCTAATAATAGATTGTGGAATCAGCCTGTCAGAGGGGCAATTTTCGTTTTTAGCTCCTGTGAAGGCTTCAACTGCCCATATTATTATTGAAAAGGTTTCGGATAGCATTGCATGATCGATGTAAACCCAGTTAGAGGACGTGCTAAAATTAGAAGCCCAGGGAAACATATGGCGAGTCTCACCTTGAAAACGTCCAGTCGTGTGATTTCACGGGCATACGACTTGACTTTCGTTGCATGGGAGATGCATCGATTTTTTTCGTCGCATATTTCCTTGTAAACGTTTTTTTTGGCAATGTCATGGTACATATTGCTTTATACTTTCAGGGAAATTACATGTAAATGAAACACTAGAGTGAGGTTTTGAATAAATTAAAGTGCGAAATCATGATGTATGCTTTTTGAGCCAATATGAGAAAAATTTAGCTTCTACTGGTTTTAATTTTTTCCTAGTCCAAGAGATGATAATTCTGAGGCTCTTTCCAAGTGAACCCACTAATTACGATTTATGATACCGGCAGCGTAATCATAGATGCTTGTGTACTTCACTCAAACTATAACCTCACTGCTTGCATCCCAAGCTATGTCAGCATCAAACCGGCGGGAACCTTATCGAGCAGAAACGCTTTTATGGTTAAAGACAAACTGTAGAAGTTAGCAGTGAATGCAGACATGGCGTACCTCTCAGGTGGGAAAAGCGTGGCTGCGTTCTTCAGCTTAACTTGGCAAAAGGTGACAAGCGCTGCGCTTACAGTGAAACATTCTCTTTTAGTCATACTGCCTTTGTCTAGCGCAAGGCAGGACGACAAACGTCTCAGATGGAGGTGGACTAAGTAAACGCATCCCACGACTAGTTCAAAAGTACGCAGCCATCCGTATACATCTCCCTATAGAGTATACCTGAGAAGCCTTAAGTGTTAGAGATCTATGTATTATAGTTGCAGCAACTTTGCCTAGTACAAGTTTCGCATAAATTTGTCCTGCAGCCCCGATCTTTCAACCGATGTTTTTACCGTACCTAGTGAGACAGTTAGGTTAGAAGTTTAGGTTATGAGACGAATTCGAAATGAGATGTTCTACACGGACTCACCTTTAATAAATGCAGATGCATTCGAATCCCTCTGGGCTCTTTGGATTCATTAATCTTGTTCTTCTCTCCCGTCGTCTAGAAGTAGTGTGCCCGGTAGGACAGCCACTTTGAAAGACCTTCCTAATTCAGTATTCTCGGCTACGCGGGAACGACACGTTCTTTTCGGGGAACAGCAGTGATTATTGTGTCTGCTATCAAATGGAAGATAACATCGCTGAACATGTGTCGGTCAGAAAGGCGTTCTTTGGGCAAATAAAAATATAATGGCGCTGAACGGAAGAGCCAGAGAATCTCAGCTCAATTTTTGCATGCATGTGATACGACTTAACAACCTCACTATCTTACTTCTTATGATGCGAAGCGTGATTCATTTATTGCTTTGTTCATGTATTTATATATTTGCTCTGTTGTTTGTTATTTATGTATTTTATTTATTTTTCGCTCAACGAAAACGCTTCGATAAGTCAACAAGCTGAGGGGGGGGGGACGAAGCAGTATTTGACTAGGTGACTACTAAAAAGAACAAAAAACAGCGGCGAGAAGTTTTTTCATAGGACAGTAATACTGAAACAGTGGGAATCGTATCTTAGTATGTGTAGGAGAGGTTCCGTATTGAAGAGGTATAAGCGACGAGCAAGCGATAAAAGTACCTCATGATAGGTTGGCGAAAAAGTAACTGGTTTGGAGTCTCCCAACTTATTTTCAGAATTTAAGTTTTATGAGGATACAGGGAATTCTTCCCGAGTGAAAACTGCATGAAAGAATATGATGTTGCTATTACATGTGTACTTTTCGTATTCCATCATGATAACCTCTAGAGGGTTGTTTTGCTAACAAATCATACTGCTACGGACATACGTCTCATTGCTTACTGAGCCACTGACAAGGATCTCAGGGAGGACTTGTTTTATTTACCTGATAGGGAAAACAACCTTACATATGCCTCCTGGCATGGGGAAAATCCTGGATCTGATTCCCCCTCCCGCACTCCAGTGTTCTTCTTTTCATTTCTTTTTTGTCGACTTTTCCTTCCCTGTTTTCTGAGCCATTTCTCAACTAATTTCTTGAAAGTTTTCTTTCTGCGTTTTTCTGTCTGTTCAACCTATATGAAAAATCTGTGTTGGATAAGCAAAGATTGATAAAGAAAAAATTATGCAAAAAAAGACAAAAATATGCAAAAAACTGCTTGTTCTTCTAGGGACTTCCGCGCACGCGCTCCCTTCTGGAATGGCTTACTCGTGGGATATTTAAATAAGCATCTTGTTCACTGTTGGACAAAGGCACGGCCATAGATGTGCAAAATCAAAATATCTCACTGAAAGCACAGCCAACGCCGCGTTTAGTTGAGGTTCGCAGCCAGGCCTACCACATCTCAAGGATTTTGAGTTGTGTTCAAGTAAGTAAATAAATGAATAAATAAATGAATAAGTGGATAAAGAAATAAAAACAGGAATAAATGAACAGATTCTGGAGTTCTAGTGTCACTGAAAGCCTTTTGGTTTCTTTTTGGTTTCTGAAGCTATCTGCTTATTTCTGGTTTTGAAACTATCTATTTTTTACCTCTGGCTCAGACTCCTGGTTTGAGGGAATACTAGGAAGATGTGCTAAGTCAGTCGGAGGCCTAACAATTCCATAGCCGAAGTCATCGATTTTTCGATGATTTTTGTGAAGAAAAAATGGCTGAAACTGCTTCATATCCGTTTTCCATCTCATTACATTTCTGTCTAAAGAGGACTGTTTATTAAGCGAGAATAGCTTTAAACGGATGGGACATTTTTTAGATGCAATAAGCAACGAGCTCCCAAAAAATTTTATTTGCGCCTACTTTATCACCATTCTGACATGCTTTGGCACGGTCAGACCGAGGTTTCAGGAACTATACTTAGTCGCTACATTTCTGTCATAAGTGTAAGCGAAATTCCAACAATAACCGTTCTTATAGCTTTCGTCAACCACCGCAACAGAACATTTGTAAAACTGGCAGCTTCTTGAATATTGAGTGATTCGTCATTTCTACGAGAATTCCGCCTGCATTTGAGATGACTAATGTTTCCGTTGAACAACCTTCCATTGTATTGAAATCGGGTAGTGGTGATGTATTCTCTTAGTAACTAGTACTACTTACAGTTTTACGCTTTAGCAAGTAGTGTACGATTTTCCTGTATCGAAGTTTCTATATTATTCAAACAGTACTGCACAGTTCAATTTCTCATGATAGTTGGTATGTGAAATACTTTGCAAAGCACTTGCCGTATTTCGAGGCAGATCCCGCGCTCAAGCTTCGTAGGCGTCTTTCGTTGTAAAGTACTCTGAGCAACAGTAAATGTCCCCTTTCGACGGCGGATGTAATGAAAACGCTGCGACTCTCACAATTAAAAGTACGGTCCTCGTTCATGCAAAGGAGTTGAAAATCCGCGGCGAATAACCTTGTATCGATTTCGCAGCGAAAAATTGTAAGGGAGGGGCGCTATAGCGCAATATAGGTTCAATGACGCCTCCTTTTGTTCAGTTACTCCGCCTCCAGACTGCACCTTCAAGGTTCGCCTTTCAGTGAAAACGAAGCTGCATGAAAAGCATGAAAGTCGTCTTTTGTATGGTCGTAGACGGGAAATCAGCTGTGCGGATGAGGCGTAGCGTTGGAGATGGAGTTAACTCAGCATGTACGGACCTGGACTGGACTGGGGTACTATCTAGGACAGTAGGCATTTTTTTCTGCTTTTTATTTCACTATCGCGAGTTGCTCAGAACCTTGTCGTCAATATGCAAACCCCTAATCCACTATCTATGATTGCGAATGATCGAGGGCTTTGCCTTCGGAAGATCTGATGCCTCCTTAGCTGCCCCCGCCCACCGGCACTCAAAGGCTATTTTCTATGACGATTTCACTTTTCACATCGTGTTTTTCGTTTATTACTCACTGTCAGATATTAGCATTGACACGAAGAAGCGATTGGTTAGCCAAATGCTACAGAGTATTGCTTTGCTAGCACAAGATGAGCAAGTTTGGACAACTCGAATGAGGCTGCCAGGGAGTCCTTAGGGTGTCCTTCTTGGTTTGTTTTTGCTTTTTTTCTCTGCAGAGCCAGTCGGCTAATACAGTTCATTATTGAACGCCACTACCCCGCAAAATGCAATCGGGGGTTTGCCTTAATGAGAAACACTCCTCCCTCATAGCATGCTTTTGGTGATGAATAACGGCAGTTCCATAAAGCGCTCCTGCATAGAGCCTGGCCCTGCATCCTAGCCGAACCAGGTTGTAGCTCTGTGTTTCATGAAACTCCACGAAATTCCAAATACGAAATACAACAACTTCCGCTACTTCCTGTCCAGTAATCTACTGCTCAGCTTGGTTCTGAATGAGCTTGTTATCTGGTCCAGTTTCCAGGATTATCCATCCTGCCACATATTGTTTGGCTGATTTCACGATGGGGAAAAGCAAAACATTCCGCCGCTGAGTGCCCGCCTCAATCGATTGTCCCCATTTTAGAGCTGTACATCGATTCATTTTCCGGGGAAATTTGTTGTCATCGGGGAGTTCTGTTCAAATAGACCACTCCATTTGACTCTGACTTTTAGCCGCCTGAAGATTTGCAATGCCATTTTGGGCGATTATTCTTGTTATGCTGCACTTTTCCCTTCTCATCCGACTTCTGGAATTCTTATCTTCGAGTATATCCTATCATTGAACCTGAGCACTGAGAAGATTTAGGTGTTTTCTTCGAATTAGGTTCTCGAAAAAATAACCTTGAAAAACTTCTGGGACCTTTAAGTCCTTCGAGTTTTTTGAAACGAGGTTTTTGAAGTTTGAATAATTTTTGTTACTCACATTGCTCCTGAACATTCAGTGTTTTCTTAAGTAGAGGTATTTAAATTAAAAGTGGGTCAAAAACTTTTGACCGAATAATTCATGAATGCCAGAATTTTTCCGTCGTAAAGGTTTAAGTGGCACTAAATTCAAATGTGCCACCAACAAAATAAATCGATTGGGGCTTGCGAATGTTTTGCCAGATGGTTTCCATGTGTTCGTGTGATATAATAATTATAGTTTATCATTGATCCGTTTCAGCAAACTCGAAATTGAAGCCGTGATACTTTTGAAAACCAAGTGATATGTAGTGTTTTGCTGTCTTGAAAAAGGTAGTTCCTTCTCGAATTGCTCTCGAAGCTCTAAACTAAAATCCTCAGATTAGAGTCGGGGAAGGGAGGGGCAGGGGTGGGAGGGCAGGGAACATGGAACTCATCAATCCGTACGCGATAACAATGAACACAAACTGGGTTATCAGTTCAACAGTATGTTGGGGCATTTTGAATTTACTGCTGGAACGTGCGAAG
>MU912687.1:0-16723 GCA_036418165.1 Cooperia oncophora
ATCGAGCTCCCTGAGCTGAAGGTGTCGTCGTCACAAGCACAGCGATGAGTGCATATAGAACCAATGTTTCCCTCCAGCACTCGTTGAAAGAACTCGGTCTTGTGTTGCTTGGAGCCAGATAAGAATAAAAAAGTATCAAGCGACTTATATGACATTCAAGGGGCAGGAATGAAGCTCTAGTACTTCCTAGCAACTTCTTTTCCCTATCTAATAGGGTGCCAAATGTTCTGTTTACAGCTGCAGAAAAAATGTTATTACGAATAGGCAGTCGTAAATGAAAGAGCACTTATTCATTACGTAATAGCTGAGCGATCTCTTTGGGTTGAACCCAGTCTGAGTCAGCTTTTACATTCTTCCAACGCAGTACTACTAGTATCTGATTTTTGGAGGTGACTCTTACACCAAAAGCATAGATACCGAATTCCTCAGCAAATTTCAGAAAATCGGAAGAAATTCGCTGAAGACTGCGTGGAAGAAAAAACAAAATAAAGTAGACACTTTGAGGCGAAGAACCATTTTACTCATTTAAAGGCTAACCTCCCTATAACGTGGTAACATGTAAGAGCAGGCAATGGTTTGTTGACTCCAAGATGTTGAAAGGCTGAGAAGGTACAGTATATCCTTGTTCAAGAGGCTTGGTACAGTGCCAGCCTGTTTCTTTTCTTCTTTTATTCAAGCGAGGGAGGACGAGAAGGAGTATCATAACGTCCCTGTCGATTTCCACTATTTGTTGTCGCTCACTCGCTTCAGCATCTGGTGAAAAAATCCAGAACTTCTCCTTCTTCCTAGCGTTAGTCCCGCGATGTAGCAGGGGCCAAAGTTCTTGCTAGGCAACGCCAATTGTTCCAATCCACTGCATCTTCTGCTATGGCATTCACTTCAGTCCTTCCATCTTTGAAGCTCCTCGTGGTTGCTTGCCCTCTACTTCGAATTCCAATGCATTGGTCTTCGGGCCGCCTCAGTACGTGCCCATCCCATCGTCACTGTTCGTGCCTTCGACTGGATCGGAGCCGGTGTGACCACTCTGACGTGTCCTTGTTCCTCACTCTGCCTAGTGTCCACAGCCACAGGCCCATCTCATCACTTTCTTTTCAGCTGAGAGGAGCTGCCTTTCATGGTTCTTGCACAGGCGTTAGAACTTAATGCCGTAGAGCTTGCTGGTCTTATCACTGCCTGGTACATTTTACCTCGAGTGTTGTCGAGCACAGCCGGTCGCAGAGGATGCCTTTGGACTCTTCATTTCATTCAGGCTGCATTGATTCGAGCCTTCACCGCCTGGTCCACACTACTATCAGCTGCTATGTTGCTCCCCAGGTCTAGTTCCATCGTGTTAATGGCTTTCTCTAGTAGCCTTATCGCGAGTGATCCATCTGTGGACGTTGGACAGCTGCTGCACTAACGCGATTACTGTACGCTCTCATATGCGCTCCTCCTTAAGCTGAGTAAACTTTGATGATGGTCTCCACGCGAGAAAGCGCCCCCTTTCTATGAGTTCCTGTGTTGATTTGGGACATAATCCGGAAAGTCACCATAAACAGAGCAGAAGTATCAAAAACGGGTATGTGACGAAAGAATCGGAGTTCGCCGCGCCGGGGCGGGCGATGTCACGCCCGCTGATGACGACGATTTCAGGTGTATTGGCAAAAATAGGCGACCATGTCTCTATCTACATGAAGCTGATGCTTCATTCGGGTAGGGCAAACTGAGGAATACCGCGTCCATTGCCGCGCGACGGAGCGGCGAATCACGATTCTCTCGCATGTCTCTCTACTCCCTGTGACCATTGCTACCATATACTGCGATTGAATCGGTTCAACAACTAATAGAGCTTCGGGTACGGTAGTCGTGAATGCAGAGACTTTTTAAAGTTGATGGGAATGGAAAAACATCGCGGAGCGTTCCCAGGGATCCTATCCGTGGATGGCCAAATTGCTGATACGAACCATCTGGAGTGAAGAATTCCACTGACGTTCTATGGTTAAGCATGTTTTATCATTTCGTATCGCAGGAAAGAGCATAAGGGCGTTCTTCTTTGATGAAAGTATCTAAATACTATTGAAACAGCATGCTTATGGTCTGAGAACTGAACTAAAATGAACTAGTACTGAGAAAATACGTTGTACGCTAACAAGTTTCACTTGTTTTCGCTAGTCCTTTTTAGTGGTTCCTCTTGAGGTGCACGTTTCACATTGGTGAGACCTGTAGCCTCTTGACAACTCTGAATGAAGCTCATGTTATTGCATAAATTTACAGGAATCCTTAGGTCTCCACTGGAGGCAGCGGCAGTGACCATTGGAAACCATCAAAATGCCCCCACCAAACCGAATGGCACCTGCCAAATCTATGTACATATTGGAATGGCATGCTAAACAAGAAAGAAGGTTTTCAACAACCGTCTTTAGTTATGTGCGGATCAGGGTGGAGCATAAGGATGTGAGAAATAGTGGCGGTACATCTCTCGAGACACCCCACTTTTCCTACTCTGGTGCAACACCCTGAGGGATTCTCCCAACGGTGGTGTGCCCTGATAGAGTAAGTGAAGATTAAAACTTTTGCCTGAAACACAGTGCGCTGACTCGTCACGCTCAAAACTTTCACATGAAAGCAAACCCGAAATTTTGCTAGAGTCCTCCGATGAACAACAAACAAAACCTCTGAGGTATAACAACGCGTTTATTGAAACAACTAATAAGTTTGTAGCGCCTACTTGTAAGTGAAACATTTGGGAAGGCACATCATGTAGAAATCTAATAAATCTCAGTCACGTTGAATAGCAAGAAAAATCTCTACTGCACTAAATAGCAGCAGAACGAAAGTGCGGAAAGACGGGTGTATCTAGAAACTTCGGTCAGGGTCATTCACACTCTACGGGGATCAGCGCGCGCGAGAAATTGTTGTTGTGTTACCGTAACACATTACTGAGTAACTTGTAAAAGATTTATCAGCCGTTGGACTGCCTTTCGACTAGGACTGGTCTCCGCAACAACTTGGAAGGAATGTGTCATGGAAACTTGAAGTTACACTCGAGGAGAGGCTTGTGCTTAAATGATTGGGTATCTTGCATATTATAAAATTCTCATATAAAGTGGAGTATTTATCGAAAGCAATTGATCTCAACTAAGCGATACTGAAGGATACGGTCGTGTTCGCTAGAGAGTTTAGCGAAGGGGAACTAAGTTGACGCGGCGCCAGTCTGTTCTCCACCAGTTGTGGAAGTTAGCAGGTGATTGGTGAATAGAGGCAGGCGCCGCGCCAAACCGAACCCAGAAAGGCCCCAGAGTCCGTAGAGAGCAAGACTGTTGAGCAACTGCATTTATTATGTGCTAGTGTGTGTCACATGATGCATGCTAGGAGCGGCCTTGATAACCTACCGGATGTCCTAACCGCCTCTCCGTCTCCCCCCCATAATTGAATCATCCGTCTAATCTCCAATCTGCAGGACTCCGGGGCACGTCCGGTGTAGAGGACAACTGTCAAAAAGTATAGCCCCGCAGGTTCTCTTTCCCTTCCTGCTCCCCTTGTTCCCAACTCTTCGCAAACTGGCAACGAAAGGGAAAAAGGCATATGATCTCTGAACAATGATTATAGGTAGAAGATTAACGCTGCTACATATATGGTTGTCCGGAAAGTTCTGCACGTTTTGTGTTACTATTTTTTGAACATTCATTGCTGATTAAGAACTCACTGTCCTTTGCGTCTCACCATCAAGTAGTACATCCTGATGAGAATTCTTTCTATCTAGATGTATAACTGCCGTTCACATCTTGATTGAACCCTTTTAAAGATTTTTTTCAAGCATGTGAAAAGAGCACTTTAGACGATTTTTTCTTCGACTATAAATTTGGGCAATCCGCACTCGAAACAGCTCAACAAATTGACCAGGTGTGGGGGCCCAATAGTGCTAGAAAGCACTGTGCGGCAATGGCTCAACAAATTTTTTTCTGGATAATTTCAGCCTTGAAGATGAACCTCATAGCGGACGGTCGACCTAAAGCAATATCTGACGAGGATTTCAAGGGGATTTTGGAGGCTGACCCATCCCAAGCAGTTCGAGAGATTGCAGAAAAGGCTAGGCGTTGGCATACAGTGTGCAGATGGTGGAAACGCATTGGGAAGGTGAAAAAACTCGATAAGTGGGTGCCCCACAATTGAGTGACCGGCAGAAATTGGCACGTCTCGAGGTTTCCTCTTCACTGCTTTTGCGCAACAGAAACGACCCGTTTTCAGCGAATTGTCACCTGTGATGAAAATGGAGAAACGGATCATGTCATGATCAGCAGGAGACGTCCGGACAGGGTTGGATTCGATGAACACCGAGGTGATTTTCACAAGACCTTAACCCTCACGAAAAAAAATTTTGGTCACGGATTGGTGGTCATCGGCTGGTGTGATCCACTATAACTTTTTATCACCAGGCCAAACCATCACAGCAGAACCCTCACGTGACAGGAAAACCGACCAAATGTATCGAAAATTTTGTCAGCTGCAGCCAACACTTATCAAAAGAAAGGGTCCGATTCCTTTGCATGACAACGCCCGCCCACACGTTTCACAAATCACTATCCATAAATTGAATTGAAGTTCTACCTCAACCGCCATATTCTTCAGACCTTTCGCCAATCGACTATCACCTTTTCTAAGCATTTTCAAAACTCCCTTGCTGGAAAATAGTTCATCAGTCAGGACCAGGCAAAAAAGCCTTCGTAGATTTCGTGGACTCTCGATCAACCAGTTTTCTTTGATGGGATTTCTTGACTGCTGTCACACTGGCAAAATTGTGCTGATTCGAAGGTGCTTAATTGGAATGTATCCGATGAGTTAAGAAAGTTATGATCGTTTTAAAGCCAAAACGACCGTTTCTCCTGTGCAGCAATCAAGTAATCCCATTGAGGAGAAAGTGTTCACTAACTCCGGTGTGTTGCTTTGCCATATGTTAAGTAAACTGGTTTGCAACTGCAGTAACGTACCACTTTTCCACTCAAAACGGAAATGAAGTTGAAGGGTAGCGATAACCCCGCTGTTCTCGTTATCCGCCCGAAGGCCTGCCGTGAGGGCGGCCACGCTCATTGTAGTCTCATCTCCTCGAAGTTGCTTTTCTGTAACCACCCCTTTTTCCATACTACCTACCTTCCAGGCTTTCCTAGAATCGTTGACATTGGCAGTGGAGAAGGTATCATCTCTGATTACTACACTAGTCTTGCGGTCCCCCGTTTAGGTAATAAGGGGCGCGCCAGAAACAGAAAAAACCAACCATTAAAAAAATCTCTAGGCCGAATGCAACCTCTACCTTTGGCAGCGCTTGAATACATACGAAGTTTCGGCGACGGGGGGGGGGGGCGTGTGTCTATCATTGGCTTCCTTATTTTCGGCTTTACACGTCGCAATTTTTCTGTCAAAAAAACCTGTGAACCCTTGTGAAGGTGGAGCAAGTTCGTCAAGCCGTGATGTTGAAACCTGTCAACTCGTGAAGAGGCTGCCTAGGTAAGTCGACCTTCGTCGCCACGCCTAATTAGAAAAATGAGTGGAATAAAAGAAAACTTTTTTAGAAGCCTGTTTCATCATGGGATTTGCTGTTGAGCGCCACAGTTTACATTATAGAGTTGTTACACAAATGCTGAGTTACGAGCAAAATATTGTACTTGACCCCATTTGTTATCATGCCAGTATTCCTACGCTTACTCATGTTATCTCTCTCTTTTCCTCCCCTCCCCCCCCATCCTGGCACAACATAACCCAAGAAAAAAAGCTATCGCGACGAAAGGGTACCCACAACCAACTGTTGTTAGGTGAGAGATATAACATGATAAGGATAGATACTGGCACATGAGTAACAAATGGGGTTCCGTCCAGTTCACAATATGATTTGCTCGTAACTCAGCATTTGTGTAACAACTCTATAATGTAAACTGTGGCGCTCAACAGCAAATCCCATGATGAAACAGGCTTCTAAAAAAGTTTTCTTTTATTCCACTCATTTTTCTAATTAGGCGTGGCGACGAAGGTCGACTTACCTAGGCAGCCTCTTCACGAGTTGACAGGTTTCAACATCACGGCTTGACGAACTTGCTCCACCTTCACAAGGGTTCACAGGTTTCGACAGAATGAGACGTGTAAACCGAAACTAAGGAAGCAATGATAGTACAAACCGCCCCCCCCCCCCCCCCGTCGCCGAAACTTCGTATGTATTCAAGCGCTGCCAAAGGTAGAGGTTGCATTCGGCCTAGAGATTTTTTTAATGGTTGGTTTTTTCTGTTTCTGGCGCGCCCCTTATTACCTAAACGGGGGACCGCAAGACTAGTGTAGTAATCAGAGATGACTACCTTCTCCAGCTGCCAATCTGTCAACCGATTCTAGGATAAGCCTTGGAAGGATAGGTAAGTTTATTGGAAAAAGGGGTGGTTACAGAAAAGCAACTTCGAGGAGATGAGACTACAATGAGCGTGTGGCCGCCCTCACGGCAGCTCGAGGCGGATACAAACTGCGGGGGGTTATCGCTACCCATCACTTACATTTCCCGTTTTTGAGTCCGAAAAGCTGTTACGTTACTTTTTTTTTTTAATGCAGTTTGCCAAACCAGTCGTACCTTAACAAGATGGAAAAGCAACACACCGGGCTTGTGACCACTTTTCCTCATTTGGATTACTTGATTGCTGCGCACAGGAGAAACGGTCGTTTCTGGACTCTTAAACGATCATAACATTCTTAACACTCATCGGATACATTCCAATTAAGCACCTTCGAATCAGCACAATTTTGCCAGTGTGACAGCAGTCAAGAAATCCCATCAAAGAAAACTGGTTGATCGAGAGTCCACGAAATCTACGAAGGCTTTTTTGCCTGGTCCTGACTGATGAACTATTTTTCCAGCAAATGGGAGGCTTTTGAAAAGCTTAAAGTTGATTTTCGATGACGAACGGTCTGAAGAATACTGGGGTTAGAGCGTAGAACTTCAATTTCAATACTATGCCCATGATAGGTGTTTCGTGAAACGCTGTGGCGGCGTTGTCGATGCCCGAAGGGAATCGGACCCTGTCTTTGATAAGCTGTCGGCCTGCAGCTGACAAAATTTTCGACTACATCTTCGTCATTCGTCACACGTAGGTTTTGCTGGGCATGGTTGGCCTGGCCTGAATAAAGTTAGAGGATCACACCAGCCGATGACCACCAAGTCGTGACCAGAATCTTTTTTTTCGCTGAGGGTTAAGGCTTTGAAAATCACCTCGGTGGTTCATCGGAATCCAACCACTGTCCGGAACGTCTCCTGCTATCATACATGATCCGTTTTTCATTTTCATCACAGGTGACAATTCGATTTAAAAAGGGGTCGTTTCTGTTGCGCAAATAGCAGTGAAAGCGAAACCTTCGAGACCGTGCAATTTCTGCCGCGCGCACTCAAATTGCGCCGGCACCCCACTATATCGAGTTTTTTCATCTTCCCAAGCTTTATCAGACCAGTCTCGCCCAACACTGTATCGCCAACTGCCTAGAGCCTTTTCTGCAATCCGCGTCGAATGTTGGGATGGGTCAGCCTCCAAAAATCCCCTTGAAATCCTCGTCAGATATTGCTTTAGACCGTCGACCGCTATGAGGTTCATCCTTCAAGGCTGAAATCTCCAGAACGAAATTTGTTGAGCCATTGCCGCACAGTGCTTTCTCTAGCACTATTGGGCCCCACACCTGGTTAATTTGTTGAGCTGTTTCGATTGCGGATTGCCCCAATTTATAGTCGAAGAAAAAATCGTCCGAAGTGCTCTTTTCACATGCTTGAAAAAAAATCTTTAAAAAAGGGTTCATCAAGCAATGGTGAAACGGCCAGTTAGTCACCATCAGATAGAAGAATTCTCATCACGGATGTACTCACCTTGATGGTGAGACGCAAGGGACAGTGAGTTCTTAATCAGCAATGAATGTTCAAAAAATAGTAACACAAAACGTGCAGAACTTTCCGGACAACCATATATGTAGCAGCGTTAATCTTCTACCTATAATCATTGTTCAGAGATCATATGCCTTTTTCCCTTTCGTTGCCAGTTTGCGAAGAGTTGGGAACAAGGGGAGCAGGAAGGGAAGGAACCTGCCGGGGCTAATACTTTGGACAGTTCTGTTTTATGGGTTTTTTTTTCCTCTCACACGGACTGCCCCGGAGTCCTGCAGATCTGAAATATAACGAGATTCATATAGAGTAGGACATCCGGTAGGTTCATCAAGACGTGCCTAGCAGCTTCTAGTGACACACCACTAGCCATAATACAATGCAGTCGGCTCAACAGGTCTTGTCCTACGGATCTCTGGGGCCTTTCATGGGTTCCGATTTGGCAGCGGCGCCCTGTCTGCCTTATTCACCACCAAAATCACCTGCATAACTTCACAACTTGGGGAGAACAGGCTGGCGCCGCCGATCAACATTTCCCCTCGCTAAACTCTCTAGCGAACACGACCGTATCCTTCAGTATCGCTTAGTTGAGATCAATTGCTTTCGATAAATACTCCACTTTATATGAGAATTTTATAATATGCAAGATACCCAATCATTTAAGCACAAGCCTCTCCTCGAGTGTAACTTCAAGTTTCCATGACACATTCCTTCCAAGTTGTTGCGGAGACCAGTCCTAGTCGAAAGGCAGTCCAACGGCTGATAAATCTTTTACAAGTTACTCAGTAATGTGTTACGGTAACACAACAACAATTTCTCGCGCGCTGATCCCCGTAGAGTGTGAATGACCCTGACCGAAGTTTCTAGATACACCCGTCTTTCCGCACTTTCGTTCTGCTGCTATTTAGTGCAGTAGAGATTTTTCTTGCTATTCAACGTGACTGACTGAGATTATTAGATTTCTACATGATGCGCCTTCCCAAATGTTTCACTTACAAGTAGGCGCTACAAACTTATCAGTTGTTTCAATAAACCTTGTCTACCTCAAGAGGGTTTTGCTGTTGTTCATCGGAGGAACTCTGGCAGAATTTCGTTTTGCTTTCATGTGAAAGTTTTGAGCGTGACGAGTCAGCGCACTGTGTTTCAGGCAAAAGTTTTAATCTTCACTTACTCTATCAGGGCACACCACCGTTGGGAGAATCCCTCAGGGTGTTGCACCAGAGTAGGAAAAGTGGGGTGTCTCGAGAGATGTACCGCCACTATTTCTCACATCCTTATGCTCCACCCTGATCCGCACATAACTAAAGACGGTTGTTGAGAAACTTCTTTCCTGTTTAGCATGCCATTCCAATATGTACATAGATTTGGCAGGTGCCATTCGGTTTGGGGGGGCATTTTGATGGTTTCCAATGGTCACTGCCGCTGCCTCCAGTGGAGACCTAAGGATTCCTGTAAATTTATGCAATAACATGAGCTTCATTCAGAGTTGTCAAGAGGCTACAGGTCTCACCAATGTGAAACGTGCACCTCAAGAGGAACCATCAAAAAGGACTAGCGAAAACAAGGGAAACTTGTTAGCGTACAACGTATTTTCTCAGTACTAGTTCATTTTAGTTCAGTTCTCAGACCATAAGCATGCTGTTTCAATAGTATTTAGATACTTTCATCAAAGAAGAACGCCCTTATGCTCTTTCCTGCGATACGAAATGATAAAACATGCTTAACCATAGAACGTCAGTGGAATTCTTCACTCCAGATGGTTCGTATCAGCAATTTGGCCATCCACGGATAGGATCCCTGGGAACGCTCCGCGATGTTTTTCCATTCCCATCAACTTTAAAAAGTCTCTGAATTCACGACTACCGTACCCGAAGCTCTATTAGTTGTTGAACCGATTCAATCGCAGTATATGGTAGCAATGGTCACAGGGAGTAGAGAGACATGCGAGAGAATCGTGATTCGCCGCTCCGTCGCGCGGCAATGGACGCGGTATTCCTCAGTTTGCCCTACCCGAATGAAGCATCAGCTTCATGTAGATAGAGACATGGTCGCCTATTTTTGCCAATACACCTGAAACGTCGTCATCAGCGGGCGTGACATCGCCCGCCGCGGCGCGACGAATTCCGATTCTGTCGTCACATACCCGTTTTTGATACTTCTGCTCTGTTTGTGATGACTTTCCGAATTATGTCCCAAATCAACACTGGAACTCATAGAAAGGGGGCGCTTCTCGCGTGGAGACCATCATCAAAGTTTACTCAGCTTAAGGAGGAGCGCATATGAGAGCGTACAGTAATCGCGTTAGTGCAGCAGCTGTCCAACGTCCACAGATGGATCACTCGCGATAAGGCTACTAGAGAAAGCCATTAACACGATGGAACTAGACCTGGGGAGCAACATAGCAGCTGATAGTAGTGTGAACCAGGCGGTGAAGGCTCGAATCAATGCAGCCTGAATGAAATGAAGAGTCCAAAGCCATCCTCTGCGACTGGCTGTGCTCGACAACACTCGAGGTAAAATGTACCAGGCAGTGATAAGACCAGCAAGCTCTACGGCATTAAGTTCTAACGCCTGTGCGAGAACCATGAAAGGCAGCTCCTCTCAGCTGAAAAGAAAGTGATGAGGTGGGCCTGTGGCTGTGACACTAGGCAGAGTGAGGAACAAGGACACGTCAGAGTGGTCACACCGGCTCCGATCCAGTCGAAGGCACGAACAGTGACGATGGGATGGGCACGTACTGAGGCGGCCCGAAGACCAATGCATTGGAATTCGAAGTAGAGGGCAAGCAACCACGAGGAGCTTCAAAGATGGAAGGACTGAAGTGAATGCCATAGCAGAAGATGCAGTGGATTGGAACAATTGGCGTTGCCTAGCAAGAACTTTGGCCCCTGCTACATCGCGGGACTAACGCTAGGAAGAAGGAGAAGTTCTGGATTTTTTCACCAGATGCTGAAGCTAGTGAGCGACAACAAATAGGTGGAAATCGACAGGGACGTTATGATACTCCTTCTCGTCCTCCCTCGCTTGAATAAAAGAAGAAAAGAAACAGGCTGGCACTGTACCAAGCCTCTTGAACAAGGATATACTGTACCTTCTCAGCCTTTCAACATCTTGGAGTCAACAAACCATTGCCTGCTCTTACATGTTACCACGTTATAGGGAGGTTAGCCTTTAAATGAGTAAAATGGTTCTTCGCCTCAAAGTGTCTACTTTATTTTTTTTCTTCCACGCAGTCTTCAGCGAATTTCTTCCGATTTTCTGAAATTTGCTGAGGAATTCGGTATCTATGCTTTTGGTGTAAGAGTCACCTCCAAAAATCAGATACTAGTAGTACTGCGTTGGAAGAATGTAAAAGCTGACTCAGACTGGGTTCAACCCAAAGAGATCGCTCAGCTATTACGTAATGAATAAGTGCTCTTTCATTTACGACTGCCTATTCGTAATAACATTTTTTCTGCAGCTGTAAACAGAACATTTGGCACCCTATTAGATAGGGAAAAGAAGTTGCTAGGAAGTACTAGAGCTTCATTCCTGCCCCTTGAATGTCATATAAGTCGCTTGATACTTTTTTATTCTTATCTGGCTCCAAGCAACACAAGACCGAGTTCTTTCAACGAGTGCTGGAGGGAAACATTGGTTCTATATGCACTCATCGCTGTGCTTGTGACGACGACACCTTCAGCTCAGGGAGCTCGATTATTCTATCAGTCACTCGTTGGAACAGGATCCGAGGCGGTCGGATCTAAAGTCTGGAGTCTGGAGCAGAGCTACTGTCGTCAACTATCGAGCTTGCTGCCCAGACGAACTAATCAGCTGTTGTATTTCCACTCATTGTCCTTCATGACATGGGCCGCAGAGACATCGCAATCGCTTTATTCTGTAAGGTTGCGTTCATACTTTTTGGCAGCGTCCGAGCGACCATCCGCGTCCACCAGCGACCATCAGCGTCTCGAACGTTCGTCAGCGTCAGAAACTAGGAAAGTAAACAGGGAGGGAAGACGGAAAAGCCTTTCTTCCTCGACTTTAAGCGAGATAGGTTAAATTTCATTAAATCCGATTGACATTGTCATCACCAAATCCAGTATCACATTGTACGCGATCACAATTCCGCCACAACCTTCTGTACATATGCCATTGAGAGGTTCTATCATGCGACCGTGATTCGGTGCCTGTGTTCGACAATGTCTTTGGTTTCTTCACCGCTGTAGGCCATCCTGTTGAGCTCCCTCCGGACTTGGTAATCGAGGGGCTTAAATCAGGTGACACACTCGAGTATTGCGTCTTCTTCAAGTGCTGAACGCCCTTCGGTTCGGAGAAGGCAGGAGTTTCCCAACACCCTTCGCAATGTGCTGCCACCCAATACTGCAGCATGCAAAGTGTCCAAGACGGTGCAGGCGACGACATGATGGCAGAATATGCTCCTCAAGTTGTTCGACAAGAGCGTCAGCATTCGCTTTCCGTCCGGGGTCCACGAAAACAATATCCACGAATTTAAGGTTCATACCATTAACCCGTGCCTTTTCGACTGCGGTGAAGATGATATCCGGACCGTAGCGACGTTGTCGGAGCTGCTCGATGTTGGAGGTCTTCAGATCAAGAGTACTGGTCTCCAGGTAGCTATCCATGGGTGATTCCATTCAAGAAGTTCCGCAGCTGGTGATGGCTTATTTGGCCAACTACTGTGAGTGATATGGTTAATGATCTGACGGGAAGAGTCTTCTTGAGATCTTGCGTGGGCAACCTCTTCGGCGGAGACCGAAGGCTCCGTTCATAACAAAGATGGCACTCATTTCTCTGGCGATATTGACGATCAGTAGGTCTTCTTCTGGTGGGAATCGCATGGCAATGAGACGAGATAGTGCGCTCGTCCGAATTTTGTGGTGTTCTGGTGCTTGATAAAATAAATCGTAAGCGAGCATTGTAAGTACCCAGCGTAGCAGTCGAATCGCCGAATAGGCAGGGACTCCCTTCTTCGATTCGAATATTGCCGGAAGTGGCTCGTGTCTTATGAGCAGAGTGTTTAGCGATGGAATTATCGGACGGCGTAGACGAGCGCCAGATCCTATTTTTCCACCTTGACCATAGTTCTTCTCTGCCGTGGTGAGAGAGCGGCTAGCGTGGTAGTTAGCTTTCTGTGTTCCGCCTCAATAGCGATGAGAAAAGAGCTGCTCCGATAATATAGTCTGGAGCGTCGGCCGCGACGGTAATGGCCCCTTGGCTTCATAGTGAGTCAGGGTAGGTCCACAGCAAGCACTTCCTTGTCGCGCTCGAAAGCGGCTTCGCATTCGGGGTTTCACTTAATGGAACTCGCTTCTTGAGTGTGCATTGAGTGGTGTGCGAAGCTGGCGAAGCGGCAAGCATCCGAACCAGGAGTTCCGCCCTGGGCTGTACCCTCCGGTGTTGGCATCTTAGAAATAGCGTTGATCTTCTTTGGATCAGGGCACAGCATTGGTTGGGGAATCCCCATAGGGGGGGGGTCGTATTTGGCCGCCAGGAGAGGGGGGGGGTCGTAATGAGTGCGGTAGCCAGTAACGAGCAGCGCAAAGGTGTCAGTGTGCTGAGTACTGTACAGCGAACTTGCTTTGTAGAGAACTCGGATATGTAAAAAAATAGTACAAAACTTTCAACCATCAAACTAATCCGAAATAACTGGAAATATCAATAAGTCGACATCATCTCGTAAGTCCGTTGGTGACTAAACAGTACAACTCAAACTCTGGTTCGCTGCCAATGATATGGCGTGTCCGCGGTCGCGCTTGGCGCTGAGCCAACCTGTTTTTTCTCGACAAGCGACAGGACTACCATATCGTTCGTATCAGACGTTTTCCAGCAGTTGGTCTCCTTTATCGGAATCAGCAATTGGCGGAGCACAGATCTGGCGGCGTCGACACGGACACGCTACATCATCGCAAGGGAAAACACTGTAAACAAGTGCACAGGTTCGCCATGGACCTCCCTGAATCCTATAGACACATTTGCTCGCGTGGACAGACATTACGCACAAGTTGCACCATCCCATCACTTCTGCGCGGACCTCAGTGCGCGGCGCATCCAAAGTCAGCGTGATCGGCGCTAAACGAACCATATTCTGCTCCTGCTCCACCACAGGATACGTTCTACATGCGTTCCTGGTTATTCGAACACGCTCACTTGAAACGGTACACAGGAAACGGGTTTTTCGCGCAGCTGGGAGTGTTCCCCAAGAAATCCCCATAGCGAGATCTCATGAATCCCGAGAGCTTCAGAAACAGTTCAAGAGGTTTTTAGAAAGAGAAAATCTTCAAACACTCGAAACCGTTCTCAGATTTGTGAAATGTTGAGTTACAAAAAAAATATATTGATTCAAACCTGTTCAGTTGAAATCACTCCCCAACGAATCCCCATGGCAGATTTCTCTGTGATTTTTGCGACCTTCATAAACGTTTCAGTACTTTTAGGAAGTGCAAACCTTCCTCTACACGAATACGGTCTCCTCTTCCCCACAGGTCCGCTTTTGAGGAAGTTATGGTCCTTCAAAGACACCTACCTCAGCTGGAAATTCTCGCTCCATGGCTAAAATTGCCGAATAATCTCCAGTCACAGCTGCAATTACATGCGCATTCTGCTACCGTACTTGGTCGATGTTTTATTCTACTCATTCTATTGATACTCTATTCATATTCTATTCAGTTTCAGTTCGCTTTTTACATCATCGATATTAATGACTTTACTGCACACATTTTCGGTAGTGTCTTTTTTCGCTGTACGTTGCGCGCGGACGTTGGCGTTGCTGTCGAAAATTTCTCACTACCGTTGTTGTCACTCACGTTGTTGAACAAGGTTCGGTTCAGTTCTTCAGTTTTTTTCTTTTTTTTCTCTTTTTCTTTTTTTTCTTCAGTTTTTCTTCAGTTTTTTCCGTTTTCGCCGAACAGCTGCGTTTCGGCGAAAACGGAAAAAGAACAAAAGATGCGTATCGATACGCATCTTTTGTTTTTTTTCCGTTTTCGCCGAACCGCTGCGTTTCGGCGAAAAGTTTGATGCGTATCGTTTATTTATTCGCCCTCGCACCATTCTTTCGTGGGAGACGGGGCGGGAGGAGGAGGAGGAGATTCCATAGAAACCGTGGAAAAGTAGCATGGAATTGGGCACTGTTTCGGTGTGAATTTTTTTCATAACGATATTTGTTGGCGAACTGCCAGATTCTGAACGATCAATGACATTATCAGATCTGCACTGTATTACAGTAGCTCATATATGCTTTGTTTTGTTTTTATGATGTTTTTCGCTGGGGCTCACTATACGAAAATTATCACGTGCAGCGTGGGCCTGTAACGCAAAAAAAGGGGGGGGGTCGTACCGAACCCCCCAAAAAGGGGGGGGGTCGTACAGGCTCGACCAAAATCCCCATCGAATGCTGTGCCCTGCTTTGGATTGGGTCGGCGTTCGGCAGCAGTGATAACGTTTCCGAGATAGTGAAGCGTCATCAAAAGCGGCACACGCTGATGCGGACGTGCAAGCCGTAGTCGGATGTCCTTGAAAATCAGGCTTCCAGATTGGCGCTGTGCTAGGAGAGGTTGCGACCAGTGATGATGACGTCGGGCAGCAACGCCGTTGAGTTTACTGATCTTGTATTCGGTGGTCTGCAGCTACTTGGAGTCGTCGTCGACTTTGACTTGTAGAAAAGCGTTGGCAAATTCGCAAAAAGGCGGTTCCACCGAGCATTCAGATGGAAAAGAGGGCCGCGGTGGCTGCTTCCAACAGAGACACGGAAACTACTACATTGCCAGCATAAGACTCCAATAAGCTCAACTGAATGGAGCTGGATTGATTGATGTTATTTGATTTCCAGCATTGCGACTTTGGATCGTACAGCTCGTTGTCGTCACGGCTTTGTTGTGCAGTGAGCGGACTCAGCATAATACACGAATAGTTACGGTGGGGTTTTGCACGACCAATGTTTCGGCAGTATTGCCTTCCGCAGGCAGAATTTCTAGTTTTCTTCCTGCTAAGGTGTACGTTTCGGTTATGTAGTACCAACTCCTGTTTGGTTATGTGGGCAGCTGTGAATTTTGGAGTCTACTCCTCGGAAACCTCATTTTTGTGGCACATTACCTACCGAGTATTGTTTACTAATCCTTCGTGGTGCTCTGAGTGTTTACTTAGGTTCACATTTACTTTTTGCCTGCTAGGATGGGGCAAACGGTCGGTTCTTGCGGGAACTGTTACTAACTACTAACTACTTTTAATGTGTTTCTTTTCAGTTTCTCTCTTTTTTTTCTGTGTTTTGTTTCTATTTGTTGAGTTGCATCCTTGTTTGTTTTGTTACTAACCCAGCCCTTCCATGGTTTCATTTTCTTTTGTGCTCACCTAGTTCCAGTGTGCGTTGTTTTGTCATTATGGTGCCAGCTGGGGACCTTAGGGACGGCTCTGTGACTATTCACTGCTCCTAATTTTCGTCATTTAAATGTTTGTATTACATAGCTTAGAGTTGCCTGCAAGCCACATGAGTAATTCTCGTCTTGCTTGCTTCTATCCAGCATAGCTCCACGTGGGATGTTGGTGTACCCGTGTTCCGAAGTGCTGGCATGTACCGATGTTCCTTTTTGGCACCTTAGCCAACTGGTGTGGATAGTTGTCACGTATTTTTGTTCGTGTTAGCTATGCTTGCGTGCCCTTCTAACAGTCTAGCACGAGGCCTACAAAAAATCCGCAACTGCCTACTTTTTCTTTTCCTTCGTCAGCATTCAAAATTATTGAATCTCCCTTCAAGCCCTACTTGCACCACAGTGGCTTTCACTCATAAATGAGAATTCTGCTAGGTATTTTTTTGTCGCTTTACTCTCTTTTTAGGCACACTATTATAGTGTAAAT
>MU912687.1:21083-45495 GCA_036418165.1 Cooperia oncophora
CTGACCTCAGCCCTCGAGCATCCATTTACTTTATCACTCCCGAATAAAAACGCTTTTGCCGAAAGCCAAACTTTCTGAAATACCCCACGCTTCCTATTTCCGTGCAGAATAGTAGACGCTTCTGTAATACAATAAGGTATCTATGAAAAATGTAAATAATATAGACAAATTTTCACTTCTTTGAATTTTTAAACTAAACTACATTACTATTAGGTTGGCGGGAAAGTTCTGTCATACTTTTTTGAACCCAAGTATTCGCCTATTACCTGAAGAGGGCTAACCGGTAATGTGAGCATTTATACATTAAGGATTGATCTTTCTATTAGTGTCACTGGCTCGGCTCCTGCTCATCCTTATTCTGCATTATGGACAAGAATGTTATCCGCTACCTTCAGCACCGACCCCTTCAAGCGCTTCCTTAAACTATTTCTTCTACCACCCTGGCGCCAGCATGGCAGCTGTCGACGCCGAAATAATGGAGCTGCACAAGGACAATGTCTACAGTCATCAGACAATCTTCCACGACGCTAGCTCTTCAGAGCGGGAGCCTACGGTTCGAATGACGAAGTGAGGTTCGGGAGTACCTGTAAACTCAGCTCTAGATAGCGGTGGGTCGGGAAACTACTGGATGAAGAAGCTGCCTCCTCGGTCAATCCGTACGCAAGGCAGCTACGAGATCTGAAGCGAATCGTCAAGCAGAGGGCAAAATCCATCGGCACAGTCCGTCTTCAACGTGCTGGTGCAGCACACCCCGTCAAAAAAAGTTCGAGCCGTACTTCATGCAATAGAGCTGGATGGCTCTCCCCTTGCACCGGTGTAGTCCAGACATTGCTCTTTCTGACTGCTAGTCGCCTCCCGTATTCAACCGTTATACAGCCGAGAAAACCTCCACGACTTGAGCCCAAGTCAAAGTTGAGATGATGTCCAACTTTGCGTCGCGCCGGCGTGCATTGTTAAGCGATGGCATCCACGAACTGTCCAAAAACTGGCAAGGATCTCTCAATAACATTGCTGTATAATTTTGATCTTGTACGCCTCTCTGTAAAAAGAAAGTCTAATTTGAAAAAATGTGACAGAACTTTCCCGCCAACCTAATACTACTTTGGTTCTGTTGATCAAGAAAGACTCCAGGAACTAAAGGAGCTGATCTCCTATGCCATGGGCTGCCAAATTTTTTTGACAAGTGAGATTAGATTCTAGTCAAATGCGTTGGCGTAATCATAACATTCCTTCTGTCAACCTCTGTGACAGAGGGGGAACGTTGACAACAACGCTGAATTTGGGGATCTCTGCTGACGAACTCACGCTGGACATTGTGCAACAACGGCATTTCAGCAAAAAAGTATTCATTCCTCGTTTTGGAGGCGAAGTGGCGAACAAGTCAGTCTATAGTTGGAAACCTCATTTTTACGACCTTTTTTGTACATTATGCGCACAAACCCGATCTGGTCCTACGGAAAAATCGCAATAACAAGCGTAGAAATAACGATAGTATCAGTAGAAGCTCACAATAAATCAGCCGCTGGATCACATCCATTGCCAACTGGATTGAACGGGATGTCGAGCGAATGCGAGCGAGAGCAGACGCCGGAATGAAGGCTTTGAACAAATAGCATGGAATTCGTGGTGTTCCTCAGAGACAAAGACCGATCCAGATAACGGTAACATGTTTCGTGCGGGAAAGGAGAAGTCAGCACCCTTTCCCCGAACAACTAGATAGCAGTGCGAGCACAGGTGATACCATCAGAGTTCTGGATGAAAGTAGAGTGTGTAAAACATCGTAAAGAGAGACTGATCACCTTCGGAAGCCTATCCGCTTATAATGAGCAATTGAATGCTCTTACCGAGCAAAACGCGAATAACCATATTATCAGTCAGCATGTCAGACTTCATCCATTCACCTGAATCCTAACTTCGTCCCTACGCAAACTCTTGCCAATTGAGGCAAGACGATCATCGATCAACGATCAACTCCATCCGAGTGTGTCGGTACACTGCGATCCCATGTCAAGATAGAGAAAAAGGTGTCGCTTCGAATACTGAATAGTTTTTGTTTGTGCTTGTTTGAAGCAGGTCTCAGTGATAGTTTCCGTGGAAAATGTGTTCGATTGCAACAGAAATTGCAGCAGAAAAAAATCTACTTCGCGAAAGGAGTAGTTGAATAATACCGGTCCGATACAAATTTGGGTCTTGCGTAATATTTGGGGATTGTAGCTTTAGCAACATGATAGAGTTGATGTGGCATTTGGAAATGTTGAAAGAAAAATGTATCCAGCAATCTAAGTGGGGCATTTTAGTGTCCATGTGCGACTCTCTATGTACCTCGGCATGTTACTTTGAGACTGTCGGCAAATTTGTTTTTAGCCTGACACCAAGATTGTCAATACATCTTCATTCGGCTGACGTTTCGCGTCGTCGCCTTCTCCGGAGCCTTTAGGGAGGCCGACCGATGAAGCCCCCTGTCAGCAAGGAGCATTTTATCTCGAAGGATACTCTTTTATTGTATGATTCTTGGGAATTATACCAGTGTATATATATGTGAAGTGATCCCTTGCCTACAAAAATGCTTGCAGGCTTCTCTCACTCAGCCTGATTTTATGAAGTTATCGAATGCTTGTAGGCCACCCCTCACGGCTCCTCGAGCAGTATGGTAGATTGCACCTCCAACTGTCTTGGCTGCTTCCTTGATCTTGTTCCACTGAAAATAGTTTTGCTCCATTTTCAGCATGTTGAAGTTCAGAGAGTAGAGGGTTGATTCAATATTAACGAGATAGGATGACTTAAAGGCATTTTTCGTGATCAAGTTCACGGTTAGTGGATGTTAACCGACAAGCGTCTCCAGTCTTGAAAACAGCCAGAAACCTTGAAAACATCGCGGAGCACAGCCGCATTCATTGTGCGAAATTTCCGCCCTTGCACACCGATGCTCTTCAAAACCACTCGTTCACAAATCGTTACTTCGCACAAATACCATCCCGAAGAAAAAACGAAAAGCAAAAGCACTGGAGCGTCGCGCACTAAGTTAGGATCATAGTGAGGAATACGAACTTTTGCAGTGTTGAAACTGCATCGCTGGTAGATTGAAATGGTACACGCTCGTCAATCGCAATTGCACGCTGCTAATTTCTGTGAAAAGCCCATCTATAACGCTGCAGGAAACACGCTCGAACACTAGCGGTGTGGGCCGCTGCCTCAACCGAACAACTTAGTCAAACGTCACGCGTCTTAGAACTTGCTTCTTCTCGCAAGTTCATGTTAGAAGAAGGCACACTCTCTACTATACCGGACCCAGATTAGAAATGCAGGGGCATCTTCACATGTCACCTGATCGAGGGCACTGCCTTCAAAGCTCAAAACTCAGCCTGTAACTTCCCATTACTTACCCATCTTCCAAATTTAAATCCGTCCACGACATTGCACATTGAAGACATGACAAGAATGAGTAGTACAAACCAAATCCGCATTCCTGAAAATCAAACAACTTCCAATCAGTTTAGCTCCATTCAATTCTTCTTATTGGCGTCAGTGCCATCGATTGTGCAATTCCTACGTTTCTATCCACGGCACCCGCTGTGGCTTACCTTCTATCTACATGCATGCTACCTTCCAGGCTGTCCTTTCAGTGACATGATCGTTTCACAATGAACTAATTGCAATGGGAGAGTCTGTTTCGCTGCGAAGTTACAGTTTAGGCGTCTTCTGTAATGGTGAAAACACCCCATCAGGCACGCGGATCTACGCAAGTTAATACGCGCGATGATGAAGAATTGAGGGTGGGGACCCTGATGACAGTTTCATGCTGTACGTCAGATAGGGATCCAAGCGCAGGTCACACCACCGATGTGATGCTCACAAGAGGAGGGTATCGTATTTGATTGCGAGGGAAAGGGTCATGAGCGCAGGGCCCTTCCTGAGCGGCAGCGATACACAGCTTGAGTGATGGAATGATTTATTAGGTTGTCGCATAAGTTCTTATACACGTGTTTGATCCTCTCCTATTTCGTTCGCATGGATGTTGGTATTACGTCATCACGTGTGCGTGACGTGTACATTATACTCTTTCATTACACTAGCTATCACTCACCGAGCTTGCATTTGCAGTACACAATGTCGCACAATTACCACTGTGACAGAATGTACCTGCGCCACTGCCTGGTTTTGCTTAACGATTCACAAAAGAAGCTTCGCGTTCTCAACTCGATGATCACTGGAGATGAGAAGTGGGTCCTCTACGATAACCCTGTGAGGGAGCAGGAGTGGGTCGACAAAGGAGAACAGCCAGAACACCAAAAAGGTTCCCCTGTTCTGTTGGTGGTCCAGAAGAGGCATGGAGTTCTGGGAGCTGCTGGAGAAGGGACAGACGATTGACGCTTCCACATACGTGACCCAGCTGGGAGCTGCTGGAGAAGGGACAGACGATTGACGCTTCCACATACGTGACCCAGCTGCGGAAATTGAAAGATCACGTCGACCGTACTCGTGGAAGGAATGCGGAAATCTCAACGCCCGACCTCACACTGCAAAGGCGACCCAGGCCGAGCTGGAGAAGTACGGATGGCTGATGGTCGCCCACCCTCCCTACAGCCCTGACCTCGCTCCTTCTGACTACTGGCTGTTCAGCCACCTGCAGCGCTATCTGGACGGAAAAAAGTTCGAAACAAAGGATCAGGTCAGAAAGGCACTCGACGACTTCTTCAAGTCCCAGCCCCCGTCGTTCTGGAAGGAAGGAATCGACAAGCTGCCTGAGCGCTGGCGTCGAGTAGTGGATGGTGATGATGCATACCTCTAATCTTCAGGTTGGTTCGCTATTGAGATATTTACGAAAAAAGTCGTGTATAAGAACTTATGCGACAACCTAATATTTGATTGTTAGCTTGATTGATTTTTCATTGTTTTCACTATTCTGTTGCTGGCAAATTCACGTCACATGAAAAAGTAAGCACTATGGTTTATGTGATGGCACATAAATAGCTTAGTGCTGGTGCATTCGCGTGGCGTGAATCTGCAAGCAGTTATTTGTTTATCTAACTGGCCGGAAAATCAGTTTGCCTTCGGGCTTTATAAGCCACTAGTCGGATCGGCGGGCTTCGCCGGTGAGCTTAGTGCTGGTGCATTCGCGTGGCGTGAAGTGGGTCCCTGTGAGAAGTTTTCCATGAGGGGGAGGGCCAGTCGGATCGGCCGGCTTCGCCGGGCGAATGGTCGAAAAAAATATTGTTTTGAGAATTACAGCACTTTACCGTTTCACTTCTTGTATATACCCCCCTAGAAGGCAGTCATCAAAATTTTCTATGCGGCACACCCCTTAGCGATGAGGAATCACAGAATAAACTAATGCCGATGGTACCAACAATTTGGTATACTCCCTACGGTTATCCCGAGATAGGGAGCTACGCCGTGTCTCGTAAACAGTTACGAAATTTGAGTCTAGGTAGAGGGTGCGAAGTTCATCTTGGAGCTCAATGGATAAACTGAAGAAGTACTATGCGTCTATCTGAATAGCTGTACAATAAAGAACAGGCAAATGAATAAGTTAGCAGATAGGCGAGCGTACTACAATTTTTCTCAAATTTTGGCTTCGAAATACTCAGACACTCGCCTCTGGACCGCGGTCTGAACATTTTGCGGGGGAGACCACCCTCCATGCGCACCTCACTGACCCCTCCGCGTGTCTCTCCCTACTTCAATCGGCAGCCCGTTGCTGACCATCGCTGATATCTCCCAGCCTCAGGTTGCTTTGGATGCGGTTTTGAGAATGCTCATCCTCGACATAGTTCGCTTCGGTACACGCCCCGCCTATTGAGGGCATAGCTTAGGTTACCTTGCTTAAGCTCCCTGAAAATTGGCTCATCCTATAGCAATCCCAGTTAGAATCCGTCCAACAGAAGCAGTTTCGTAGTCTTCAGTTTTTGGGTGGTCAGACAGACGCACACACACAAACAACTTCTGCTTTATATATAAGAAGACTGAGGGCATAGTTTAGGTTACCTTGCTTAAGCTCCCTGAAAATTCGCTCATCGTACAGCAATCCCAGTTAGAATCCGTCCAACAAAAGCAGTTAGTAGTCTTCAGTTTTTGGGTAGGTCAGACAGACACACACACACACACACACACACACACACACACACACACACACACACACACACACACACACACGCACAAACAACTTCTGGTTCATATATAAGAAGATTGTGTAGGTCATATTGCCGCTCAACACTCTAGTACCGGCTTTTGCTAAGAAAATAACAGGAGAGCATCACAGAAGATGATTGGACAACGCCAGAAGACTGACTCATAGCGAGATCGATGGGTCAGCATACTGTCTATCGCTGCGGACGGTTAGGTATGTTGGGCTGTATTAGTGTATCACGCTGTCAAAGCCGTTATCTGCCTTCTTGTTGAAGCGCGAAAAAAAAGAAAAGTGCTAGAAAACGAGTAGCATGAACGATATGATACAGTCTAATCACTTGCTCGCTTCAACAATGGTGGAGGACTGGTTTGGCACCGCGCCAAACTCATCCCCACAGACAGTCTCAACCGTCAGCAGAGAAGTACCCATCTGCATGGAAGCTCACTATTTCCCACATATTTCTATATTTCTCCCTATATCTCGTATAAAATTGCATGCAGGCTACTCGTTTCATGCTGAATCGGCCGAATAGACATTGTGAAAGCAGGTTGCTTCTCAGTATATGAATTCAGCGGGCCATATCTTGTATGACGATAAATATTGTCGCACCATCATGATATTATTACTGTTATTATTATTATTATTATTACATTATTATTATTATTATTATTATTATTATTATTATTATTATTATTATTATTATTATTATTATTATTATTATTATTATTATTATTATTATTATTATTATTATTATTATTATTGCAATTACTATCGTTTTGTTATATTTATTATTACTATCACTGTTGTTACTGTGGGCGGAGGAGACCTCTACATTGACGTTTTGGTTCTCAGATGTGAACAGCGGTGTTTTTCTTTTTTTTCCGGTTCTCAGATGTGAACAGCGGTGTTTGATCCCGCACTTACCGTTCAACCCTTGCACACTCGTTGTTTTTTTCCGCTGTTCACATCTGAGAACCAAAACGTCAATGTAGAGGTCTCCTCTGCCCACAATAATAACAGTAGTGGCAATCCTACTCTATATAATCCGCTAAGTATGTCTGTAAGTGTGTGTTGTCTGTTTGTTTGTGTGTGCGTCTGTCTGTCATAGCGCCGGTCCAGTGAGACATTGATTTCAAGAAGTGATGTAGGCGGTGTGACGGGAACACTATTGGTGGGTGACAGGAAGTGATATCAGTTGATAAGATACGATAAGAGGCGTTAGAAGGGGGAGGTCACCATATTCATAACGCGGGTGACAGCATCAGCCTGCTCTCGATCTTAAGATATGATATAGAGGATAGTCCAAGAACATCATTAGTGGGTCACAAAAACTGTAAGCTGCTGATAAGATTCGATAAGGGGCGTTAGAAGGAAAAGGTTACCATATTCACAGCGCAGGTCACAGCATCAGCCAGCTCTTGATTCCGAGATATGATATAGGGTGAGGGCCAAGAACATTATTGGTCGGTAATAAGAACTGTAAGCTGCTGATAAGATTCGATAAGGGACGTTAGAATAGTGAGGTCATCGTATTCATAGCGCAGGTCACAGTATCAGCGAGGCGTGCGTTTCAGCAAGTGATATAGAGAGTGAGTTGGGAACATCAACCGTGGGTGACTAGAAGCGATAACTACTGATAGGGGCTGATAATGGAGGTTGCAGTCGTCGTCGCTGTTCAAGGCGGTTCACGCTCTCAAATCATAGAGATTTAGTGATGAGGACATTGATGACGGGTGACAGGTAATCTTATCAATCGATAAAAATTGATACGATACCATCTGCGCTAACCTCTCACCGCTTTAATGCCGAGTATTCGAGGCTCAGATTGTGAAACTTTCCTTTGGCCAACACTTTCCTGATAACACTAGAAAATGAACTCATCCCACTATCCTACTCTATATAATGTCGATGTCGACGAGCGTGGGGGGGGTATGTAGTACGGAAACAGGGAAGTCAGGGAATTTTTGAAAAATTTCTTTCCTTCGAACTTTAAATTACTGATGAGAATCACCCCATATATATAATTCGCTTCGTCTGTTTGTTTGTAAGTTTGTTTGTTTGTAAGTTTGTTTGTTTGTAAGTTTGTTTGTGTTTGTCTGTCCGGAAATTCGGTTCGACCTGAAGAACGACTTGGAGAGGTCGGGTCAAGGTGGGGATGGGTAGGGCATGGGACAAGAAATAAAAAGCACACTTGACCTATGGGAAGCCCCGCCCACAGTGGGCGGGGCACTCGCCGAAAGTTTGGGGTTCCGCAGAAAAATGTTCATAATTCGCTTCCGGAGCAGCTTAAAGATGGGGAAAAAAGGGAATAAGGTTAGTAAGGAGTCGCCAGACTAACTGTGGCAGACACATCCAAAATGGGCGGGGCGTACTCAAGGTGGGCGGTGCTTCTCGCAAAATTCAGTAACCCGGTTCGCGAGAGTGTTTGGAAGTCGCAAAAAACTCAGTGTAGAATGTAAATATCTGGCGAATATAGGGCACGCTCAAAGTGTGTTGAGACCCGCCCACAGGGGGCGCTTGCCCTAAATCGCAGGGTATTCATTTTAAAAGTTTGTAGCTCGGTTCTCTGGAGATATCAGAAACGGGAAAAAGAGTGGGACTGAGGTCGAGAGAGAGTCGCCGGTGAGGATTGGGGGCAGATATAGCATTTGTGGGAGCTCGTTTGAGTGGGCGGAGGCCAGAAGAGAGGAATTCTCCTTTGAATAATGTCCAAGAGCATTCAAGCCGGGAAAAATACGTGGATTGAAGGCCAGGCGAGGTTATGGGCGGTGAGGATACGTTGCGCGCAAAAGGTTTGGGGGCGGAGCCTGCTTGAAGTGTGGGCGGGAGTCGAGACAAAGGATAGGTCTGTGAATGTGTTCAGAAACTGCATGAACCGGGAAATGAAGTGTGTATATAAGGGTGTAGACAGTGGGTGTCCGGAGAGAGATTTGGGGTACAAACATGTGGGCGGGGGGCCTGTTCCGGGGTGGCGGATGCAGAGAATAGAAGTTCTTATATAAATTATTAGCTCAATGTGTATTCTTAGTAACGATAAATAGTGAGTAGAGGACGAAAACGGTTCGGATATTATTATATTTATTTGATTATTGCGTCTAGAATTATGTTGATAAGAAAACACGGCGCGGGGGACCGGCGGGCCGCGCCGGCGAGCCGGGGCGGTATAGGAATGAGCCGGAGCGTGGTCAGCGGGAGGCGATGCTGGGTGAATAGATAGTGCATGTAATGGTACCTCTGGAGATTATTTCATAGGTGAGCTGACGCGGGTAGTTGAGACTGCATTGTGAATATCTATGTCTATTTAGGTATATGTGTTGTTAGGCGTTATGGTCGCGGACTTTTGCAAGTTATTGTAATATCGAGCCCCGCGTGATGGCTAAGGAATGCATGGATCGCAGGAGCTTTGGTCTTTTCTAATCTGAGTGATTGGACATACATGTTGTAGTATGTGTGAAAACCGGAGAGTTTGATAAGAGGTTTTCGATGTCGGGACCGGTGGGCATATGGGAGGCGCGCCTAGCGAAGGCAGGCACATGGCGAAGCGAGCTAAAGAGAGGAAAGGAGCTGGCGGGTCAGGTCTTTGTGTGGCGGGGGATATCGATGTTGGGTCGTTGTTAATATTAAATATAAGGGGAAACAATATCAATTTGTGAACAAATTATGCATATAATAATGTATATAGAAAATAGCGATGCTATATATATGGACTATTATAAGGTGGAAAATAATGATAATAATAAATATGTTTAATAGGTCTGTTTTTTTTCATCGTTTTGATGATGTTTGTCTAATTGGTGTCTATTAGAATGGCTGCGAAAGGTATACGGCCAGTGTGGATTGATGGATCAATTTATGTTGGGTGTGCGGGTCTGATGTATTTAATCGTGGCTCAGGTATGGGGGATGAGAAATATATGGAAGGTTTTGTCATCAAGATTCGAGCAACAGGTCTCACGTTGGGGATGCATGGGTGGATTGATCTGAGGCATCTGGTCGTGTGGGTAGTTCCCAAAGCATTCATAATAGGGAAGATAATAGTCGCCTCATGCCATTAGGTCATCTGTGTCATGTTGCGAAATTCAGTTCTTCGGATTTCCGGGTATCTCTGAAGCAGTGAAAAGGGCAGGACTCCGTATCAGACACCGAGATGAGGCATCAAAATTGGAAGATAGAATTATATCGAAGGAACTGTGGACATTAGTTGATAGGCCTCGCAGCGGGGTGAGCCAGTATGTGGTTTGCCTGGGAAATTGGCGTCGGCAAGAAAAATACTGCAGTTTAATGTTAAGGGAACAGTGGAAGGTCATGAGCGGGATTCAATAATTAAATTCAAGCTTTTCTAGGGGTGAGGTGAAGCGTTTGAGACTCGAGTTCGGATCATACATTTGAGCGCTACCACAATTTAGTAATAGGAACAACATTTCGCAGGAGGGGTCGGGTATCGTCGATTTTTGCAGCTCAGAGGTGCTGAGCATGAAGAGTTCATTGGCCGATAAGTATTACGTCTTGGAAGGGTAGCCACTGAAAAGTCTGTTAAGGTAACTTCATTGTGAGGTTTGAAGGTCTCACCGAAACGCTCTGAATAAATCGTATAAAGTTCATCGTGTTAGTGGGTTCAGAGCGGTAACTTCTGCACGTTGCAGAGACCAAGAAACCTCAGCGCCCCCTCCCTCCCCCCCACCCCTCCCCCATGGCCTCCACCTTAGCGAGAGGATTAATTGAAAGGCTGCAGATGGTGAGGAGGTATCTCCATGTAGAAAGTAGTGTCCTGGTTGGTTCGTTGATTAGGAGCCGATCAACGTTGAACCTTATCCCGTCCTAGCAAACTAGCTAATGAGTTGTCATGAGCGGAGCCGGATCGCTCCGCTCATGACTGCCACTATGCCGACTAGAGAGTGGAACCAAGCAACATAATGCCATGTCTGCCACATGAATGCTGTTACCAAAGAAAGGCTGACCTAGCACATGAACACCGTTATAACCTGCAAAACATTTTATGGTTTTGCAATTACATGTTAGCGGGAAGCGTCTAACTCCACAGTTGCCGGTTCTACATGAGTCCGGATAAGACAGGTGGAGGCTCGTGGCAAAGAGCTATTCTATGATTTCCATGATTTACATGATTTACACCTCCGTATTTCCTGCTTCGTCAGGACGAATAAAACGATAGCCTTGACTGCCGATGATGAGGAAAGATTTCAAGGGAGTGCGGAGGAGGTATTGAATGTGAACCACGTCAGCGGACAAGCGGATCAACACTGGTGATAGAGGAATCAGCAACTTCACTTGTCTCTGGATACTGGTCATCCGAAGGCTTCAGCGTCAGTGGTGCTGAAACGGATGACCGTACCAGGATTCTCAAAGCATCTGTCTGGTTCAGATGACTTCTGCTCACATGCACAATGTCTTCTTCTTGCAAAGCATTGAAATGAGGTTGTGCTCCTTCATCGTGATTCCCATAGCGTTCTATGCAAGCGAAACGTGAAAGATGTCTTCCGAGCCATGCAAGAAAATGAATGCCTTCCACCAGCGATGTCTTTGTCGATTCATGAAGACACGACAGAAAGTACAATAAAGAAATATACGACAGAGCTCTATGGGCATTCTTGTGATTGTTGGCGTAGACTTTAACGGACCACTTCTTACACATCTCGCGACATCGAGTTCCACGAGCGGCTATGCCTGGATTCTCCCTCGATGTTCTTAGAGGTGGACCCATGAAATTGCGAAAGTCGGCAACAGTTTAACGAACTCGCTGCCCGATGTGCACAACAGCACAGGAGGAGCCAAGCGTAAGAGAGAAAAGCGAATTTTCAAAGCCATGCTGTATATCTGTGCATGCGACTACTTGGCTTTTATACCATACTCATTACATCTTCAAGCTGATATGTGTGGCGGCCTATTGTATGGTTTCCGTCGTTATTAATGTATGGAAATGAAAAACATTGTAAAGAGCATGCCTGAAAGGATTCTCATTGGGTATCCATTTTACATGCCATGGTTACTACTGTTTTTGAATGGATGAATTGCGAATCATTTTTTTTCTGTGCGATGCGTAATGTGAAGCAGACGGCGACGGAATATGATACTATTCCATGGAATACGATACTGTTACGTAAAAAGGTCTCGCCAAGGAATGGCTTTCAATTCTCATGAAAGATAGAAACAAGATCTAAGTTTGTGATGAAGTTGATCGCGACTGAAAACATGGGTAGCATTTTGCCCTTGAAAGAATGACATCGCCTAAGAAAGGAAGGTTTAGGTTTGTCTTCAACAGAAAAGCAGCTCTGAGAACCCCTTATCTACGCAGTGAAGAGAAATGCACGGGCGAAGCCTTACCGCGCTGGAAATGCAATCTTCAATAAGTTGATTGCAGCTTAACTGATTGAAAATTACTCTAAGTGCGACTTTGGTTTATACTGCTCTTTGTCGTTATGCTCTTAATGTGCAATGTCGTGTGCAGTCAACGGAAGACGCGGAAAATTAGCTGTGGTTTTGAGTTTTGAATGGAGTGATCTGAGCAATGCCTCCAAGCATTTCGTTGCAGTGTCCACTTTAATACAGATGTGTCTTCTTCTATCATGAACTACAAGTTGAGGCAGTCAATCACGCTTGACCTTTTACCACCCCAGGGTTTTCAGGCAAAGTGAAGACTCACACAGCTAGTCACCGCGCGAGTTGCATGCATCTTCATATAGCGTTGTCATGTGCTCGTCACAGGAAGCGGAAGCGTGTCAATTCTCGCGATGCCCTGCAGTCGTTGTACTTCCTCCTAACACTATTTTTGGAGACAAGCAAGCAGTGGCAGTCCAGGAGAAATGCATCCAGTTGAATTCACCAGCGATGAGTTCAGCGCTCGTAAGGTCCGTTGCGCTGCTATTTTTCTGTTTAAAGCGAAGCGCTTGTCCTTTCTCGGACGACGTGTCAGTTCTTTTCACGATAAAAAGCTACCCAATTTTCAATCGACATTTTAGCTTCATCCACAAAGCTGGGTCTCCATTCAAATTTCCATGTGAGTTGAAAACTCCCTTTCACGAGTCCTTCTCACGTAATAATATCGTAATCCATTGAATAGTACCGTATTCCATTGCCTGCTGCTTCACATCACGTCGCGCAAAAGAAAGTGATTTGCATGGCTATAGCAACCACAGATGGCATTTAAACCTATGGATAGCAACAAAAAATCTCCATAATCTTGAAGTGGAATGTACGCATGCTCTTTACAATCTATTTCACTTTCATACATCAATGGCCATAGAATTCATGCAATAGACCGCCATTCATGTAATCTTCAAGATGTCATGAGTACGCATAACACCCAAAGAGACTCGCACAGCATGGTTTTGAACATTGGTTTCTCTTTTATGCGCTTAGTTCCTCCCGTGCTGTTGTGCACGTCGGGTAACAAATTTTCTCCACTGTTGCGAGACTTTCGCAATTTCACGGGCCTCCCTAGGAACATTTGTAATTCGTGAGTGATTTCCAAATTTTTTTGTTTTTGTAATATCATTTATTTATTTCAGGACACTATCAAGTATTCGTCCCCACCCATTTCTCGGACGGCCTCAAGCCTATTTGCTTCTGAAGAATATCTATCGAATGCCTCCCCGAAGATCTCAAAGGTGATGAAGAGAGGGTGGCGGTATTCCATGCACTACGTTCGATTATGTTGCTTACAATGAAAGCTTGTTCGTGACAAGATCTTCCTTTCCTGAAACCAGCTTGCTCTTCCTTCAGCTGCTTCTCGATGGTTCGCGTAATACCCACAGCAGTGCCTTACAAAATACGTTCTCGGGCACAGACACAAGCGAGATCTCCTTCGTTTCCGCGTTCCCTTTTCAGATCACTTGACGATGCCTTTCTCTTTCCCTTCTCTTTCCTCTTTGAAAGGTAAAATCTCTGTCATTTTTTTGGGAAGAGTTACTGGTTGTACTAGTTGAATATTTTGGAACAGTGTGACATTCACTCGGCGTGGTTGTCAATTACTGACGCAATCTATCAAACCCCTATGAGGTTAAATTATCAACGTATTGGAGAGAGTTCAGAACAACTTCATTAGAAAGCTTATGATACGCGTATTTGGGTTCCATTATGGTCAAATTTCCTCCAGTGCCCTAGAAACAAGAGCTTTGTTGTTTTCTCTTGTGCTAAGGAGGAAGCGGAGTGGTCGCCTGCTCCTTGCATAAGCTCCTGCACGGTGGACCTATTGAACTTGAACGTCTTTTTTCGCTCAAATCGTCTATTACTCGGGGAAGCACTATTAAATATAACCTTGCTAAAGCGAGGGTGAATAGTAGGCGTCATTTCTTTACTCACAGAGCCTTACCTTCATATGAGAAACTCGATAAGAAGCATCCCATACCGTTAAGTTACAGCACTTTCAAGACACTATTGAATAAACGCTTGAGTCCATGAGGCCTTATATGAGTTCACGTTATTCTCGGTTTGTTATTGTCGTTTTGAATATTTACTGATAACGTTTCTCAGGTGTAGTTGTTACTGTATTAAGTAGTCCTTGTAAACACACAATTTCGTTGTGTAATAAATACTAATCTTCCGAATGTTTCCGTGCGCTTGAGCACCGTGTCATCGATCTTAATGGAGCCCGGCTCATTTGGTCGGTTGTCAGGTACTCGGTTTTGTTGACGTTCAACCTGAGTCCAAACTTCGCCAGACGCTCGGCCCAAGCTTGCACCTGCTGTTCCAGTGCGCTCTTATCACAAGCAAGCATCACATCATCAGCGTAAAGCAGGGTCCAAGGCACTTCCTTCTGAAGATCTCGTGAGATGGCATCCATGACGGCAACGAAAAGAAGTGGGGAGAGCGCAGAGCCTTGATGTACCCCGACGGTGATGGGGAACTCCATTGAGACACCCGCTGGTGAGCGAACTTGGCTCCCTGGGCATGAGTAAAGGATGCGCACCCACTCAATTAGCTCTTCGGGCACGCCGTGCCGCCTCAAAGCGTACCATATAACATCACGTGGCACACGATCGAATGCCTTCTCCAGGTCTAAGAAAGCTACATGCACGGCTTTCGCTTCTCACGGTGTTTCTCCAGCAATAGGCGAGCGGCATGTATGGCGTCGACGGTGCTACAACCCGCCACGAAGCCACACTGGTGGAAAGCTGGACGATATCACGAACACGGGCGTCAACAATTCGCTCGAAGATTTTCATAGTGTGCGAGAGAAGGCGAATTGGACGGTAGTTCGAGCATTCTGCCGGGTTGCCCTTCTTCTTCCAAATCGGGATCGTCACGCTCTGCTGCCAGTCCTTAGGCACCTTCTTCTCTTCGACGATCTGGTTGAAGAGTTTCGTCAACCAACCCGCAGAAAACCAGCGTTGTGACTTCCACAAATCAGCTGCGATGTCGTCGGGGCCTGTTACTTTGCCGGCCTTCATCTTCCTCAGAGCAGCTTCTGTTTCCTGTACGGTGATCTTCTGAACGGGGCCATATGTTGGTGCGGTACAGGGTATAGCGGGATGGGCGAATTGAGATGCCCTCGAAGTATTCACGCCATCGTTGCAATACCCTTTTTCGGTCCATCAGAAGGTGGCCATTCTCATCACTTATGCCAAAGAACTTCTCAATGTCTTCGGTTTGGCGATGACGAGATTTGGCAAGTCCGTACAGGTACCGCTCACCGTCGCGCGTCTCCAGCTTCTTGCTGATATCATCGAAGTGAGCGGCCTTCACAGCAGCCACGGCCGTCTTTGCCGCATTCCTCGCTTCCCGATACTGCCGCCAGTTGTCAGCCGACTTGTGCTCGAGAAACGCGTGATAGAGCTCTTCTTTTCTCGAACCTTCGCTTTGACGTCGTCCGTCCAGAGCCATGCCTCTTTGTCAATCCTCCGCCGTCCAGGCTTCGTTGTGCCGAGTTCGGAGCGGGCGGCCTGGATTATAGAATTAACGCTTCGTTCCAGGTCTCCTGAACAGTTGTGACTTCAGGTAGTCGAATACGAGGAATTACAGCTGCCTGGACCTCATCGTTCTACCTGCTTCTGTCTGGGAGCTACAAGTCTGAGCGTGCAGATCAGTGGGCGGTGCTGCGTGGCAACCGTTTCATACGGTACTACCTTAGCGTCTGTCACGAGTCCTTGGTCGCCATGTCTGATGAGCACAAAGTCTATTTGTGTCTTGGTACTCCCGCTGTAGAACGTGATGAGATGAGGAGTCACTACGAAACTTCGTGTTCAGAATGACGAGATTATGCGACTCTGCATACTCAAGGACTCGCTCACCATCGGCGTTCCGTGAACCGTAGCCGAATCCGCCATGACAAGCATAGCCGTCTTTTGCAGCGCCCACGTGTCCGTTTAAATCGCCGGCTACAATGATACCGTCTTTTGGTGGCACTTCAGCCGTCTTCTCGTCCAGCAGAGCCCAGAACTCGTCCTTGGACTGCTCAGAGCATCCAGTTTGTGGGGCATATGCAGAGAAGAAGTGGTACAGTCGTTGTTCAATAGCGACAACAATCTTCATTAAACGGTCGTCGAAACGAACTACGCTCACAATCGAATCGCGAAATCGCTGAGACACGATCACGGCCACACCACTTGTAGTTTTCGGCCCGCCACAAAGAACGGCTTTGAAGCCGCGGCCTAACTCTTTCGACTTGCAACCAGCCCATCTCGTCTCTTGCACGGCACAGAGGTCGATCTTTCTACGCTCTAGGGCTTCTGCTAACTCATACGAGCGTCCAGTCAACGTGCCAACATTCAGCGTTGCTACGCGGACCTTCTCCATGTTGCATGACTTTTGAACTAGCCTGGTTGCCCCCGATGCCGTCCTTGCATCAAGGACCCTCGCATACTTTCACACTCGTCGGCCTTGCGAGTGCGCGTCGGCTCCCGCGGACGCCGTAGCATTATCTCGAAATTCATAAGGCATAGTTAAACATAATGATGTGACATGGGGTGTTCGTAAGCCGGCCCGTCACGAAGGCCTGTCGCCTGCTTTCGAGTTCGTCCGCGTTCTGCTCAGCCCGCAAAAGCGAGCAGGTCCCGGTGGCACCACTTGGAGGAACGGACGTCACCACCTGTGTACTGAATACTAATAAAGCTAATCTATTAAATGAGGTTCAATCGAGGCGTAATCAGGATGGTGTTCGGCTGTGTCGGTCAACGAGAATCGTCCGGTGCAGCTGGTGGGCGTGGCCCGCGGCATACTTGCGGCGAGAAAACGAAGCGTGCTTCTGACGGTTTGAATAGGGTTATTGAAGGGAAGGTAAGTATCAGTGACGGCTTCCATGCCTTTTCGTTCTGCAGCCTCGTTTTTCCACTGAAAGGAGGGCCCGGAGGTGGAGTCTGGGGGCGGAGTCACTGGAACTAGGGAGGCGTCACTGAACCTATTTTGCGTTATGGCGTCCCTGCCTTACACTTTTTTGCCGCGAACCGGTACAGGATTGTTTGTCGCCGGACTTCATTACCCTTCCAACGCCATACTTTCAACTTCCATACCTGATCTTAGGCCGTGCATTTAAAGACAAGCCCTGCGATTGTATATTGTGGGTAGTGACGTTGAATAACAAACATGCAGTCGTAAAGTGACTTTACAAGGAAAGAAAAAGCAAAAAAGATAATGGAGAGCTCATCAAATGAAGACCTGGCGGCTTCTTTGGACGAGTTCCCCGGACCTTTATGAGCCACTAAAGCGGATTCTACCGCCCTTGGCTCACTGATCGTTCCTCCGTGTCATTCAATATCATCTAACAATGAAAAAACCAAAGACACTGTGTAAAAACTAGACATGTGGAAGAAAATGACCTGTGAGTTTAGGTGACGGGAAAGGAGGTGCAGAACTGCCACTTTTGAAGGCCGCATCCGCTCCTTACCTAGCTTTCTGTGAGATCGAAAAAGTGATAAACTTTGAGAGGCTGAGGGTCAGACTACGTACGAAGAAGGATGCTTCCAAAGTGCTCGAACGCGGGAACTGCCTTCAAGTCGACCACTAGGGAAAGAAATCGTGCTTGACATGAGCCATGTTGACACACAAAGCTCGCTTGTGATTGGCAATGCTCAAAATTGTCTTTGGTTTTGTTTTGTTGTTTGCTCGACTCTCTGAAGAAAAAAATGCTTTCAAGATAACATAGTACTAAAGCAAAAATATTCCACGATGGTTCTCCAATTGCACCTGATAGGATTCCATATCTCCAGGGCCTTTCTACTCCTCCTTATATTGGATACTCTATTAGGTTGTTCGGAAAGAAATGCGCGTTTGATTTTAAAGAACTTTTTATTATAAAAACGAAATTAAACAAGATCAATTCAAAAGATAATCTCCATTACTATCAATGACTTGTTGCCAACGTTTATGCAAAGAATGGATTCCTCTTCGAAGAACTCGGCCGGCTGCGACTCAAAGTAGTTGGACACCCAGAGTTGGACTTCTTCGCGGTTTGTGAACTTTCTCTCGGCCAGGGAGTGCTGCATCGACCGGAACAGATGGTAATCGGATGGTGCCAGGTCTGGGCTGTATGGCGGATGAGGCAGGACTTCCCAGCCCAATTCCTCAATTTTTTCCAAAGTGATTTTCGCGACATGTGGACGAGCGTTGTCGTGGAGGAATTTTGTCGACGTCGTTTCGACACCTTGACGACGCAGTGCTTGATCCACGCGGTTCAATTGATCTTTGACGTACATCAAACCTTTGCTGTTCCACCAAGCACAGAGCATAACCTTTTTGCCGTGGTCATAACCTTATATCCGGTTTCGTGGTCGGTTTTGGAGTGTCACCGGCGTCTAACCACTGTCTTTTTCGCGTTGCGTTGTCGTAGCAGATCCATGTCTCATCTGATGTAACAATAGAGTCGAAGAAACCGCTGTTCTTGGAGCGACGAAGAAGAATTCCGGCTATTGCCTTGTTTGTGTCGCTCAGCTGGTGCGGCACCCACTGTTCCCAACTTTTTTTTCTTCAAAAAACCAAAGTAGACATAGACAAAAATATATCAAAAGATGCACAATAAAAATCTCTTTCTAATAGACAAAACTGTTTTGAAAAATCTTCTATAGTAGGAGAGAAATAAATGGACAAATTCAACGCGCTTCAACGCGCATTTTTTTCAGAGCAACCTAATACGTCTCCTTATATGAGCGCTTTTGCTTGGGTGTATTCGGTTATTTTGTAATATGTCAGCTCTGACAGATGGAGAACCGCTGCCTCCATGGCGGCTCGCGGAAGAAGGGAGTCCCGTGGGCGAGAACGTTGAGTTTTGAAAGTTAGACTGGAGTGGTTTCAAGCTTATAAAACGAAGTGAGTTTGCGAAGCAGCAAAATGACTTAAAGGATTGGTTACCTCTCGATGGGAGGCACAGGAAACAAGTCGTCGCGGTTCGCGAGAACGTGGCCGGGGTCCCGTGCGCCTGGGCTCTGGCGCGCTACACGGGCAAAGCCGCGACGCGACCGCCGAAGGCCGCGCCGCCGCCCCGCCCCCAGTGGAGCCCTTATAAGGGCTGCTGCGAGCCAGTCGGTGTGCTTCTCTCCCTGAGGCAACGTTCAGACTTCGCGACTGCAGCGCTTTGGACGCCTGTTCGACGCAATCGATACCGTCGAAAGCATGCGCATCGATCGCGAAGAACGCGCGACCGAAGGGCTGCCGTCGCAGAGTCTGAACACTGCCTGAGAGATCCACCGGGCACCCGCTCTGCCGCCATGATGCTAGACGGTTCTGCAGGGTGCTTGCACTCTGTACAGCAGTGTGGTCGGGCACACTGCTCCGTCTGGCGGAGCTCTGGCTCAGGCCCGTGCCTGCTATGACCCGAAGGCACGGCCGGCTGCGGGTTGCAGCTTGTAGCCGCAGAGCGCCATTTACCGCTAGGATTACCGCTGGACAGATGGAGATGGATGGTCAGTCCAGCTACGGCAGGATATAAGGACAGTTGGAAGATGGTTACCGCAAACACGTGAGTTAATAAATATGAAGTTTATTATCCTTGTAATGTTGTAATAGGTGGGAGTTGGGAGCGACCGGGCAAGTGGGCCCGTACGGTGCTGATAAGGCTTGGGAGGTACAGGGGGTAAAGGTATAAGTTATTGTTTGTTATATTTCTATTGGTATTTTTGTGGTTGGTTATTGCATGCCTCAGGGGGGTAAAGTAGGCATGCTGTCAGACCGGTTACGGCAGGCTGTAACAGTGGTAGGGGGCCGGCCGACCCGGGGGTCCAGGACGGACATGGGGAGGTCGGACCCACCACGGGGACATGCCTGTTCATGGGCTGCCGTCCCCTGCAGCCTGTCACGGGCTTAGGCCCGGGTGGTCCCTCGGGGAACCGAGACTATATCGTGCGGGAAAGCGATATGGTCCCCGGGGAACTGTGAGACTGAGGTGGGCTGATGGTGTGTAAGCGGGACCCTCGAACACCGATGCTCGTCGTGGGAGAGGACTAGTAGGGCGGTCTCTCTCTGAACTGCGACGCAAGTGAACTACCGGAAAATATTATCTATTTTGAAGAACTTTCTTTCTAATTGCTCAGCCTCAATACCTCATATGACCAACTGCCATGATCGTGGAGTGTTCATAGATAAAAATAGACAATATGAATATTGTCGACCGTACGACAGCTGAGGAACTGTTCTGAGTATACGGTCAAGCAACTCACAACGATACCCACTCAAAAGTACGTGAAAAGATTGATTTTGAAAGTCAGAGACGGAAAATCAATAGCTAAAGATCGTTCGACGACTTCAACACTGTGTTCGTTTCCCAATGGTCCTATACAATCATTAGGTCTACACTTGCCTGACGCGCTTATAGTGGGTGCATTGGGTATCACTACGTACAGGGTACAGCATCGTGATGTGTGAAATTGCAGTGTCAGTATACCCTCACCCCTCCCCTGGAAAAGGATCCGTACGACTTCCCTCTTTCGGAGCTAATTGCTTGCTCTGGCTAAGAGCATTACGTACGTAACGACTCGCAAGCGCTTGCAGCCGCATCATGATTCCATGGCACAATCAGCCGCGCAGCAGAGCTTTCGTCTGGGTGGGGATCTCGGGGCTTTTTCTGGGAGGACAGCTTTAGGTACAGGGCGCCTGAGAATCGGAAGGCGCCAATGTCTACTGTTGTGCTCTCTACCTACTCGCAATTCAAACCTTCTCCCGTTCGTGAAATATTTTGGATGGGTTACGGATGCGCTAAAGATAAATCACGAGCGGGTTTTTATGCTTTGGAGAAAATAACTTCTGTGTGTTACGCTTCTGTGCAGAGGTGGTGGAAAGGTGTAACCTGTGATTTGAGGTGATTTCTGCCCATGCAAGCTGATGTTTCTCCGGTGTTTGGAAAGGGCGATACGCACAAAACTATTCGAAATGTATTATTTGGTCATATACGTACTCAAGAGCGTGTGCTAACTATTGATATTGCTAATTAACCATTCCACTATTTTATAGTGTTTCGCACAATCGGGTTCTCTTCTCCATCCGCTCCATCGAACTTAGTGATGACACTGTGCTGTTTGGTGCTTACGGACCCTGCGTTCACATTGTCCCCCCTCCTCCCCAGCGGCCAAGTGCGACCCGTCTATGGGTTTAGCACAATGATGGTGCACCCGCAGCCGAAAGACGGAGCTTCTGAGGAAGGTGACTAGTGAGAGATTGAAGCCATCCGTACTGGACGTGATTTAGTCTGACCACTCCTGTATTGATACAGTCATATCGAACACGGACTCAGCGAAGAAAAATATCCAGCCACATGCAGCAGTTGCCGAAGAAAAATATACAGCCGCATGCAGAGCCTTACTGCTCTTCCCATCAGTTGCTTGCGAATGAGGAGAGTATGTTGACAAGAAATACCCTTTTCATTTACAGCCTACATCTTCATTTACTATGGTACATCCCTCGTCTGCAGTATGCTACTTCAGCTAGTACAGTCGTCACTTGATAGTCAATGTCAGTGCGGCTGCGTGCGGCGCGGTCGCCCGCACCCGTACTGCACCAATCGTTGAACCAGGAAGTGACATTACTGTATTATATCCTTCGTGTTACTCGTTTTCTATCACTTTTTGTCGCATACGCGTTTCAACGAAAAGGCTGAGAAGGCTTCAAACAGTGTGCACGCTCCTTCTCGCCGACACGCCCCTATCAAGTGCAAGGATGACGACTGTATATTCCTCGTCTGCACTACGCTATTTCATTGCTTTACTTTTGCTCCCTCAGTCAAACACATTTATCACCAACACTTTATAACCTACACAAAAGAGGGCCACATTTATAAAGAAAAACGACGTCTAGCGCTGTGTCATCTCCGCCAGCTGTGCGCACGGAGGATGAGTCCCCCTCACTCCACCCCTCTCCTCATGCAAGTTTTGTTTTATTTTGCCCATTTCCTAAAGTTGTCTGGAGGCTCCCCATGGAGCACGTTCCGCCCACACTGCGTGCACGTCTTTTTTATCGCTACCTCCCATCATTCCATGACTTTGCTCCTGGTTTTCTCGGTTCTCTCGATCGCTCCGGACGTTCAAATGAGTAGCATAGCACCCCCCCCCCCTCCAAACAGGTGGGTCTTTACACACTTAGATCAACTTTTCTCAGGTGTATTTCTCTTTCCCACACATTTCTCTCCTGACTACCAAGTCTTTCAAAATTGGGCCACCGATATTTCGCAGTGAGCACCTCAGATGAACACACACAAGCGCTCCACCCATGGCTAGTGTGTCCTTCACATTTCATTCCGTTGTTGACCGTTTCTCACTTTTCCCAGATTCTGGGCCATCGTGTAGCCGAGTCATGAATTCTCGACGTGATCACCGCTCACTTCTGACGTAGGACCTGCCTACTTTTAGACAAGGTGAATCGGCACTATTTACCCTTTACTGCCCCAGCCATCCGAAATCAGGCCAGTTCCTGACCGACTTTTTTCTCCGTGGGCAGAATTTGCTGAAAACTTGGCTCCAGGGGTAGTTCGACCCGCTGAACACGAATATCGCATCCGCTTGACCCGAAACCTCCTGGCGCCCGCACCACGGGCACCGGCGCCAAAATACCCCAAATCATTGGCGCCTGTGGCGCCAGGAAGTTTCGGGCTGAGCGAATGTGATATTCGTATTCTGGAGGTCAAACTACCCCAGGAGACAACATTTGAGCAAAATCTGCCCACGGAGAAAAAAGTCGGTCAGGAACTGGCCTGATTTCGGATGACTGGGGCAGTAAAGGGTAAATAGTGCCGGTGAATCGCATGCGTCGTACTGGATCGTGCACTACAGCTCGTCCTTGACCCGAACACTCCTGGTCGTTCCTCAGGTATAGATAGGGATTGGCGAAAATTCCCGCACAGACGGACGGTGAGACAGGCAAACAGAAGTAGCATAGCAGATAGAATTATTTTCAGAATTCAGAATTATATTCAGTAAGAATAAGAGCGTCAGGGAATTACTCGCTTTCGTTCCTCATTTCTGTGATGCCTAGCTCATGACTCAAAGACCTTATGGGGGCGGGTTTTAATGATCAGCGCAACTAGCATGACTTCTGACCCTTCTTTAGCACGGGAATCCTCTTTTACAATTATTCGGATTAGTGAGAATTAAACAAATGTGGGGAGCGCTTGAGTACCTTTTGATCCTGCGCGTGCACGAGCTGAAACGGGAAAGTAAAGGAGAGGAAACTTTCCTATGAGAGCTCTTTGAGCAACAAATGAGAACCATTATCAATTATGTATATTTATCGCCTATAAAATATTTACCATGTAATCGTTGTAAACTGGAGAGTTACCAAATAAATATAACGACAAAAACAGCTAGAAGGTCCAAAAATACAGAAAGTAGTGCTCCACCAGCAGTGAAAATAGAGCTTCAAAAGTTAGAAACAATTTAAACTCGTCAAAGATTGGGCTCAAGACGAAAGGCTTCACTTGCAGGGCATAAGTAATGTCAGAACCACTGTGAAGTGAAATGAGCATTGTTCACAAAGAAAGCAAGAAAGCAACATGTTCTATTCACGAACTATCATCTGACGCGCGCAAAAGGCCAATATAATTGATAAGCTCACTTATACATAAACGAACTCTGAGGAGAATTTGAGAGCCATGGTATATATCAGGTAAAACTACGTGCTGGCTTTGTTGAAGAAATCCGATAGTCTTTTGAAATGTTTTTCAATCCATTCGACTTCATGTTCCGCTCGTCCGATGTCTTCGTCGATTGTACCGTAAATTCAAGCAGTTTTTGTAGGTGTCGCGACCGGAAAAATAAAGGTAACTTTTAAAAAGCGAAAGTAGTTCAGTCCAGCAATCGCCATTTTTCTCGTGACGGTGCTGGGTACGAAATGTAGCAGAGTCAGCAACAAATGTAGC
>MU912688.1:0-19168 GCA_036418165.1 Cooperia oncophora
CATTGTGGCATGCGCAGCCTTCAAATATTATCCGCATCAGGAGTTTGCGTTTTAATTGTATTCGAAAGCACAATTAAGACTTGGCAAAGTGCCAGGAGCGCTGTGCGCGAGAGGCGCAGCGCGGACGGCGGTTGGTATAAACGGGACCGGAAGTCTTGGGCGGAGCATGGGGGATTTAGCCTATTGCACGGTCTCCCCTCCCCGTGCATTTTCGGACTGGGAAACCGCTACGCTTAGAGATCATTATCCTCGGACATGCTAAGGACAGCTGAGCGTACGTTGTGTCTTCAAACAACGTGGCAAGAGCAGCAATCTCACCATTCGTTCTGAAATACAATTCGAAGAACTGATCCGACAGCAGAACGAATGAATTCCATGATAGCACCGCACGTTAGCCGTGCAAAATTAAAATAAACTAGGTTAGTTAGTGGTGAGCTTGCCTGAAGATACCACCGAACACGTTCGTGAAGTGCAAATTCCATTAAAGAACAACATCAAGTTTCGAAGTGAAAAATACGGCTGCTTTTCGTAGTGCACACGGACGAGGACAGATCCTGTACAAAAACTCAGCCAGTCAAAGGCAGTTGGCACGATAATTTGGTACTCGGCCGAAAATGCCGGCAGGGCGCTACTTAGCGGGGAAATATTGAGAAAACAAAGTGAAACGGTCAAAAAATCTGTGAAGGAAAGCCTTCGTTCGCAATAACTCAAAAAGCAACGGACGAGTTTCCCGTAGACACCTTGACAATAACCGTTGGCGGCTGCACGTATGTATACTCATATATCCATGTAGCACCGCTTCATACCAATCTCTTCGCTTCATATTTTACTCAGCAAAGGAAGCGATACGAGCACCAGGTACGGTCGTCCATTTGTGGGCGGGCGGGCGTGGTGGGCGTTCGTGTCGGTATGTTGTGGCTTTACAGGGCCTCACCAGGGTACCTTCTTCAAAAAAGGCGCTACGCAGCTCCTGCTCAGGGTCGCGGAATTCCGTCCTGCCAGGCGTATTGATCCTACTCGTCTTAGGGAATTTATCGTGCCAACTGCCTTTAACAGCTACTTTATTGGTATAGTGTCTGTTAAGTGGTCGTCGGTTGGGTAACGATGCTGAATTGTATATCGACGGTGTAAAGACTGGATTGTTATAAGCCAAATACGCTTTTCAAAGCTCCTAGTTACAGATGGAAGAAGGACCTACAGAGCATCTCAATACGACTAGCTAACGAAAAAATCTTGGTCTGCAGTAGAATGTTCTCGAGCTGCTCTCGTTTGTAACTTCTGCGTCGTTGCTTGCTTAATTCGTTGATATTGCTGTGCTTCTCGTGGTAAGCTGAATGTCTGTTCCTTCAACGATCTGACCTTTCGACGTGGTCTTCTTCTTCAGGGGCCTAAACGTGTTTTGAACCCTTCATGAACGTTAGGAGGGTGAACACTACCCTGTCGAGCGCCCAGCCAGCCCTAGCAGTTCCGATGAGTGTTCGAAAGTCATGAAAATTCTGAACGGTACTGAGATACGGGGAATCCGCCTTCACATGCGAGTGTTAGTCTGTAGTGAATGAGACTACCGTAGCGTCTCCTTATACGTACACAGTTCATAGTAGCGAGCAGATACAAACCTTTCTACTTCGAATTTATCAAAGCCATGAGAGCCTGATTGATTCATTAGACTTGTAAAGAGGGCAGGCCATCTTTGTGATGATCACAACAGGGGGCCGCATTTCACCTCGAGGGGGGGAGTCGTAAGGGCCTTTTCTGAAATGAGGGTGCAGCGATACCCATGTTGTTCAACTTCAATGATGAAAGACTTACCGAAGTGAGAACCCCTGAAGAGACCCACATAAGGCTGAATCAATCTGCCAGCGCTGAATTGGGAAACGCGCGATGACAGGAAATACGGTGGCCGCCCACAACGACGTCAACTGATAAATAGATGAAAATACAGTCCCGGACCTTTCTGGTCGCAGGAGCACATCTAATTGCACGAGGAAGCCCTTTCTAGAAATTCCAATTGCACCTTCCGATACCTCGGGGTGAAAGCGCTGTGCATGCATTGTTGTGTCCTCTTTATCCATGCACTCTGAGTAAACGGTTCCTTCCATGAAATCGATTTTTCAACCGATTTCATGGAAGAAGCTCTTCCAAAAGTCTGTGTTTATTCCAACCGCTCATCCAAAAACAGCCAAACAATGACAGAAACTGTTCGACATGAATTTTCAGGAATATCGAAAAACTTGTGACTCATTGGGCCCTATAAAGGATGCCCACCTATAAAAGGGATAGGCCGTGGCAGGAATTTATCGCAAACAAATGTTGCTTGCTCTCACAATTCTGTGCATTTTCGTCATGAATGCCTACGCAAACGGTAAGCCTCGTTGTTATACTCTTGTGGTACTTTAGGTCCACTTTCCTTTGGGGTTTTCGCTTACGGCGCACATCGGCTCGGTGGGGACACAGTATGGTGCTCAGCTAAGCTTGTCCAGGCCAGCTTGTGAAGAACCCGAAGCTCTTGTGGCCGAGGTGAATGACGCGAACAATTTCGCAGCTTCACAGGGGTTTACCAGTCTGACCAATGTGAAACCTGTTAGTTAACAGGAACAAACCAAAGAAACTGGGAAAATGCAGGATGTCCCCTCAAAGCCAAACAGTGCCTCGATTATCCACAAGAGAACAACGGTGATTTTCAGATTGCGTCCCAGACTTCCACCAGAAGCACTTGTATGCAAAATTCCACAACGGCATTAACAACAATTTGGTTAGTGGGTTTTTTCAGGTGCCTTTAGAGGGCGTAGAAGACTGAGTAAGTGAAATTAGAAAGGATGCCATAAATGATTTTACGGATGCTGGGAATCTTTCCCCCTTAGTTCGTTTAAAGGGACCTCCCACATTTTTAATTTGAAGGCAATCTTTCGTTACAGGTATGGGACGAAGACCTTTCTGAGCGAGCTTGCGAGGAAGCATATGGTGAATTAGGCTCTCATGGTTTTGACAAACTCGAAGTAGAAAGGTTCGTCTCTGTCCACTTACCATGTTTATCCTTTATATTTCCTTCAGAACAATAGTGTTGTTAAGGGAGGTACCAAAATCACTCGTAAGATCGAGCAGAATTCAGCGTACCCTCATGCGTGCATATAAAGATAAAGAGGCACAAGTCAATGTCGTGAGTAATAGAAAGATCATTCATTTATTATTCATCGTGTTCATATTCTCCATCAATTATTTTCCTTGCCACCGGAAAAGTGGCAACAAAATGCAGCTTTCCTTCTGGTAGAGAAGTTATTCGGTACACTCCGCGCCAGAAATGAAATACTCAAACACAGAACTGAACTGAACTGCGCACCATTTCCTGCCATATTCTTTTCATGAACTGCCTCTAGGGCAGATTGAGAATCTGCTTTGAGAACAAGCAGCAGCATGGTGATATCTGGAATGACAGTGTTGTTGCCACAGCTCCCTTCCCCGTCGCTAGTCAACTACTATTTATCAGAAACTATCAAAACTAATAATTGTATGGTAGTTCTGCGGCGCTCGTAAACTAGGCAACTAGCGACTAAGGGAGGAAAACGGGCGAAAGCCAACAAACGGAAAAAACCCTTGCGGCTAGGAAAAGCTCTTAGTGGAGGCGAGTACGACCTCCACCTCAGCGACAAGTACAACTCGTTGGTTGGAATTCTCTCAACGATGCTCTAACCTAATGGAGAGCTGAGTAACTAAAGAACTACTAAGGTGAAGTGTATTCTGATCATGGACATATTCAGGTACGCAATCTTCCTGCAGGCACGAAATATGGATGCAACGCCGTGGAAATCGGAGATAAAACGAAAGTTGTCTGTCTTTACGAGAAGCAGTGAACTAAAATTCTCTGCAGCTCCTTCGCAATTAACAAGCAATACGCATAAAGGTTTTCTCATTTCCATGTTTTGCTCTAGCGGAAGCAGATACTGGATACTCACCATTTCACTAGAATGCACTTTTGATGGCAACACGGATTGATCATTACCGTGTGCGAAACAATTTTACCACAACTGTGGGTGACTGCTGTCAAACTTGCAGGCAGAAAGGGAAGGCAAGAGTCTGGGCGCTGTTTTATGATCAAGTAACTCCTCCATCCGAGGGAGTCACACATTCTCAATGACCATCACTTGACCAAAAATCACTTTCTTCGGTAAAGAAACCACCTGTGACCACCATCCCTATACAAATCCAATACTAACATCATTGGATTTGTATAGGGATGGTGTGTGTATGGGGGTACCTCGCTGCGAAAGAAAAGGTACACACTCATTTTGAGAGTATTCTTTTCAACTGAGGCGAAGGTGGTGTAGTGACAACTGGTGCGCTTATCACCTGCGCGGTCCTGGAGTCAAATCCGAACCAACCAAGTCTTCTACCCCCGGAACGGTAAATTGGTACCAGATTGGCCTTGGCTTCTGGCGTCTTGGAGGATAAGAACACTGACTTGTGGTGGCTCCCGGAAGTCATTTTGTAGGCCACATGGCATTCATTAAAGACAGCTCCCGCGATAAAAGTCTCATGGATAGCTGCTTTCCATGAAACAGTAGCTGATAAGTAATCTCCCAAAGAAGAAAACAGGCAAGAAGCGTCCTCCAGAACAACATAAACAAAATCGCTCCCTCACAGTCACACCTCCCTGCGGTCTCTGTGCAACCCCTAGCTCACAAATCTCTCTATCACATCTCGCAGTAGTTGATATCATCCAGTGCAAAAAAAGAATACAAAAAGAAAACAACAAAAACGCAGAGGAAAAACTCTTGGAAGGAAAAAGGAATTTTATCAACGCGGTGTCTGAATTTGGGATTACGGTAGCGCACGTTTTGTGCGTCGAGGTTTTGCATCACGAAAATTGCGTCACTCGTGCTTTTTACGCGTTTCACCTCGCGAAATGAGTTGAATTGAATGTATATACCTCCAATGAGTAAACTGTAATAAAGGGGAGCAGAATTATCCATGGGCATTAGCAATGCCCGCCGCCCCAACTAAGAACAACTGAGTGGCCTCCGTCGGAGGACATCTAGCAAGTAAGGCGGTCCAACTGAGCAGGCGTTAGAACTAGAACTTACAGCGGCTGTAGCTCGCTTCTCGCTCGCTGTGCAGACGAATAGAGTGGGACAGTCTCTAGCTTGGGGGCTGTACTACTTGCACAAGGAAGGACGACCATGTACTACTCGAGCGCGGGGGCTGTCCTACGATTCCGAAGGGAATTAGAATGTGTGCAGAATTCCTCAAAGGGATTGATCAGCGGCGAAGACATTATCCTTTTCAATCATTTATTTTACCATGATTACCGAGAAACGGGTAAAACGCTGTGGGTTCATTTTGGAGAGCAGGGAGATGGCGCGAGCAGGCTCTTGCTGGCGCCAAACGGCCAGAAACTAGCGCGATACTTGTGATCACGATGTCGAATACCCCCCCCCTATCACATATCACCCACTATATATAATTTGCCTCGTCTGTTTGTTTTGTTTTGTTTGTTGTTTGTCTGTTGTTTGTTTGTTTGTTTGTTCAGAAATTCGGTTCCAGCTGTAGAACAACTTGGAGAGGTCGGGTCAAGGTGGAGATGGGGGCATGGGGCAAAATGTAAATAGCACCCTTGGCACATGGTATGCCCCGCCCACAGCGGGCGGGGCACGTGCCGAAAGTTGGCGGAGCAGCAGAAAAAACTCATAAATCGCTTCCAAGGCCAGAATAGAGAGGGGGAAAAGTGGAATAAGATTAACAATTGATTGTCGAACTAATTAGGGGGACATACCGAAATGGGCGAGGCGTCCATGAGATAAGCGGTGCTTCCCAAGAAATTCATTAACTCGGTTCCCGAGAGAGTTTAGAAATCGCAAAAAAGTCGGTGTAGGAGGGCAACACCTGGAGAGAGTTCGGCATACCTGAGGTGTGTTGAGACCCGCCCACAGCGGGCGGATCTCGCTCATATTCATAGGTTGCCCATGAGACGGAGAAAAGTAAATCAAAGTCAGCAAAGTGTCGCCGATAAGAAATGTGAGGGCACACATGTTGTGGGCGGGACCAGCCCCAGGTGGGCGGAGGCCGACAAAACGGCCTCCGCCCACCTGGGTTCCAGAGCACTCATACGGTTCCAGAGCACTCAAGAGACAGGGAAAAAGCAGATTGAAGTCAGCAAAGGGGACGCTAGGAAAAGATGGGCACACATGTTGTAAGCGGGGCCAGGTGGGCGGAGTTAGACAAAAGTTCTGGTGGAAGTGGATGGTCAGGAGGGATCACCGGTTGATGCGGCACACAGCCGGCAGTACGCGGAGCATGCGGCTAGGCGGGTGGAGCCAAACGCAGAAATATAGAATGGTTCCATAACAGACTCCAGGCACCGGCAAAGACGAGCAAAAATGTGCAGGAGCTCCGCTATTGAAGCGAGATTTACGCGCCCATTCTGTGCGGAGCTGTGTCGATGTTGTGAGCGGGCGAAGGTCAAAAATTCACGAATTAGTTGCAGAGCAGCATAGGCACCGGGGACAGGTGGATTGAGGTCCACAAGGGGTCAGCGGACGAAGTGGAGGAGACATCTCAAAATGGGCGGGCTGCTTTCGAGATGGGCAGGCTCTCGCAGAAAAATTTGGCGGATCGCATCTGTGTGAGCTTGGAGATCAGAAAAACTTTTTGGTGATGAGAAACATATGGCGAGAGTTCAACATGTCTGTGGTGCGTTGAGACCCGCCCACAGTGGGTGGAGCGTGTTTTCAAGCATGGGGTCCCTACTTTCACTGCGTTTCAATGCATAGGGAGCCACACACCATTTCATAGACGGTAATAGTGTCGAAAGTAGTAGGTATGATATTATTGCTCAAGCAGCGTTGACTATGTGTACAGGTGAAGTAAAAGCCGGATAATTGTTGAGCATCCAGTGTAGGAGGTAAGCGCGGCGAAGCCGGGTCGTAGCACCGAAGGAGGCGCGCCGGCGTTAGCCGTCGAGCCGACTGGTAATTATCATTGACTTTGGTGGTTTGGTTTGGTACGCTTCATGGAACTAAAATTTGGTACGCCTCGCGGAACTAAAATTTTTTATTTTTTGCTAGTACGGAATATACTCGTTTGATGATCTACTTCCCTACGGAAATGCACATCGGGGAGGGGGAGTTCTTCACCAGGGAAGTAGATCAGCTTCCGTTTGTAAAGTACCATGAAGACTGATCTGTTGGCTGAAATCGTTCCCCATAAGCCGGTGCTGCGCTTGTTGCCGCACGATCCGTCGCGCGCAATGACGGTTGTTTTGCGATTGGTATTACGATTGACTTGTCCGTCTCCTTGGCGGAGAGGGATCTTCTATCCTATCTTTCTATTGGGAGCACACTGCCTCTATATTGCTTTTGAACGAGTGGTGCACCAGCGAAGAAGACAGATTACATCTGCGTTTCTTTCCACATCTCCGCCCATACGAGAAGCGTGGATTGAGCCTTCGACAATAGTACAGAAATTGAAGAAGCCGTCGTCTAATCACTTTTGCTGGCCCCAACTAAACGGCAGAAAGAAAAGGAGCAGAGCACGCTAAGCAGAATTCAGGCTGGCTCCACATCACGTCATAGTCCATCTCCAGCACATCTTTTAGATGTTGCAAGGCATCATCATAAACAACAGCCGTTCTGTATATAGGTCAGTTCAGTTTGAAACTCTCTCCCATAGTTGTTCTACTTCGTTAGAGAAAAACAGTGCACTAAAATCACTAAAAATGCTGCTTGGTGCCGGGTACCGGTTAGTGTAATATCTCTCGCAAAGCGTCTTCGCCACGACTGGGAAGTATGGCTCCTCACTCGGGGCTCGACCAGGAGTCAAAGCAGTGGGCACTAATACGCCGCACTACCAAAAATACTCTTATAAGCCAATCGCGCCACTCCTCTACGCCTCACTCGTTTGCTTGAGCTGTTCTTCTCTGCTGACCGCGATAGGCAGGTTGTGTTCATGTTGTTTGCTGCGTGACTTCGGCCTTGACTACTGCACGTTGTGGGCGTCGGGTAGAGACTCGAACGGCATACACCTTTCACTACACTCCACTCTTTTGCGAAACCTTTCGGATTACGGAAGTGGCATACCTCGCAGCTGTGGACCCGCTCACTTCCCACATTTCACACAGCGTCGTGATGTGTGAAATGGTGGTGTAGGTGCAACCCCCCTACCCAACACACCACCGACCCCCCCTATGTGTTCCACACAACGATGCTGTACCCTACTCCCACATGAGCACGCGTCCACCTCCAAGATTAGTGTACAGCTCGCACGAACCCTCCTCGAATGAGAGTGTACAGCTTGTCCACAGGAAGGCATGAGACGCTTCGAGTCACGAGCATCTGACCCTATTTCGCGCATTGAGAAGTGGCAGCAGTGCCCTTCCCGACCAGAAGAGAAGAAGCTACGTGGAAACTCACTGTAACGTTCGTGGAAATAAGGAGAAATAATCTTATTGAATAATGTTATCACAAGAATAGAAATGACAAAGGCGGTGAAAATGGCTAGTGCGTCACATAAACAAGCAAAACGAGTGTCCTGAAATTGTTCACAGAAAAATTAAAGGAACAAGGCGCGATAGTCCGGTCCTAGGTGCAAAATTTTTTTATCGTGCCAACTGCCTTTAATAGCTATTTTATTAGTATAGTGTCTGATCACCGGTGAGAGACTCTTCGGGTAGGTAACGACGCTGAATCGTACAGGGGCGGTGCACGGAATGGATTGTTATAAGCCAGCTACGCTTTTCAAAGCTCCTAGTTACAGATGGAAGGACCTACAGAGCATTTCAATACCACTACTACAAAAAGTTCTTTGTCTGTTCTAAAATATTCTCCAGCTGCTCTCGTCTGTAATTTCAGCATCTTTGCTTGCTTAATTCGTTGATATTACTGTGCTTCTCGAGGTTTCTAGGCGAAATGTCTATTTCTTTAGCGATCTGACGTTTCGACGTGGTCGTTTTCTTCAGGGAGCTGGACCTGTTTTGAACATACCATGAACATTAGGGGGTGAACACTACCCTGTCCAAGCGCCAAGCCAGCTCTAGCAGTTCCGATGACGTTGTTCAAAACTCATGAAAATCCTGAACAATACTGAGAACATTGATCAGAATTCTACCACCAAATCCGCCGTCGTATGCGAGCGTTAGTCAGTAGTGAATGAGACTACCGTATCGTCTCCTTATACGTACACAGTTCATAGTAGCGAGCAGATACAAACCTTTCTACTTCGAATTTATCAAGCCACGAGAGCCTGATTGCTTCCGTGCAAGCTTGCTCAGAAAGGTCTTCGTCCCATATCTGTAACGAGAAAAAACCTCCAAAAATGTGGAAGGTTTCTCTAATCGAACTGAGGGGAAGAGGTTACCAGCATCCCTATAGCATTTTATTGCATCCAACCTAATTTCGCTTACTAAGAGGCTTCTAGGCCCTGAAAAAACTAGTAACCATTACGCTGATCCCGTAATGGTCTGAAAGACACTTCCCGCGATCAAGTGGTCCTCAAAATGACTCCGTGCCTTCTAAACTGTTATACGCGTTACAGAGAACATACCACTTTCGTCCCTCAAAACGGCGAGATAAAGAAGTTAGAGACACGTGAGCGTGGCAACACGTGCGACATCATACTGTAGCTGTACGAGACAACGGCTCACAACTTTCTATTCCCACAACACCCGCGCGATATATGTCGCGCGCGGCGCTTCTGGCGCTTTGGCATTTCCGGTTACCCGCGCTCTCCATAACTGTTAAGCGCGAACGTCGCACCGTTGGAATAAACTGAGGACACGTAGACTGTTTTAGGGTTCCATATGGTTCTTCGCAAGCGCGATTGCAATTGGGCGGAACAAAAGAGCAGGAAGCCTTTCTTGAGTTTCATACTGTGTGAGCGATGGGAAGGAAGTGAACTGAAGAGCAGGTGGTTCGTCTCCCGTACTTCGCAAGAGGATAAGAAACGAAGGGCACTTAGTGGGTTTCTCAGACTGATGATCTTTCAGATGGCTATTCAGTTGTCACTACCCCAATCTTCCAACATGAGAATAGTTTCACTATCGAGCTTTCTGAAAAAGGCTAAAAATTTTGTTCGAAGACTTTCGCAACCTCCAAACGCGAATATCGCATCGCTTGGCCAGGAACTTGCCTGCGCTCACGCCACGGTCCCACGGCTCAAGCTTTGCGCTCCAATCGCTGCGGACATCTTTCACGCCGACATACTCGTCCAAGACTGCTGAGGGGAGGTCTATGTTTAGGGTAGTCCCGAGGATTTTTTCGCTTATTTTTCTACTGAGGAGCTACTTATGGGATACTGGTTCATGACGGAGCACCAACTACCCGCGAGACTTGATCGCGGGAATTGTCTCTAAAAGCGCTTCTGGTAGAAGTCTGGGACGCAGTCTGAAAAGTATTACTGTTCTCTGAAGAATAAGCAAGGCGCTGTTTGGCTTCGAGTGGACATCCTGCACTTCTCTAGTTCCTTTGGTTGTCCCTGTTAACTAACAGCTTCCACATTCATTAGACTTGTAAACCCCTGCGAAGCGGCGAAATTGTTCGAGAGAGCCACTTCTATCACTTACTGGCCGTACAAGGTTAGCTGCGTACCGTACGGTGTTTCCCACCCGAACCGATGTGCGCCATAAGCAAAAGTCTGATAAGGAAAGTGGACCTAAAGTACCGCAAGGGTATAACAGAGAGTGCCTTCCGTTTGCGTGTATTCATGAGGAAAAGGCACAGAATTGGGAGAGCAAGCAACATTTCGTTTGCGATGAAATCCTGCACAGTCCATCCTTTTTGTAGGGGGCCTCCTTTTATAGGCGCCATTGAGCCAAAACTTCCTCTAACATATTCATGGGAATCCATTTCAAAAGGTCTCTCTCATTATTGTCTCCTTTTTATCCATGCGCTCCGAATAAACAGTTTCTTCCATGAAATCGATTTTTCAGTCGATTCCATGGTAAAAACTCTTCCAAAGGTCTACGTTTATTCCAGAGTGCTTATCCAAAAACAGCCAAACAATGACAGAAACTGTTCGAAATGAGTTTTCAGGAATATCGAAAAACTTGTGACTCATTGGGCCCTATAAAAGGATGCCCACCTATAAAAGGGATGGGCCGTGGCAGGAATTTATCGCAAACAAAATGTTGCTTGCTCTCACAATTCTGTGCATTTTCGTCATGAATGCCTACGCAAACGGTAAGCCTCGTTGTTATACTCTTGTGGTACTTTAGGTCCACTTTCCTTTTGGGGTTTTCGCTTACGGCGCACATCGGCTCGGTGGGGACACAGTATGGTGCTCAGCTAAGCTTGTCCAGGCCAGCTTGTGAAGAACCCGAAGCTCTTGTGGCCGAGGTGAATGACGCGAACAATTTCGCAGCTTCACAGGGGTTTACCAGTCTGACCAATGTGAAACCTGTTAGTTAACAGGAACAAACCAAAGAAACTGGGAAAATGCAGGATGTCCCCTCAAGGCAAACAGTGCCTCGATTATCCACAAGAGAACAACGGTGATTTTCAGATTGCGTCCCAGACTTCCACCAGAAGCACTTGTATGCAAAATTCCACAACGGCATTAACAACAATTTGGTTAGTGGGTTTTTTCAGGTGCCTTTAGAGGGCGTAGAAGACTGAGTAAGTGAAATTAGAAAGGATGCCATAAATGATTTTACGGATGCTGGGAATCTTTCCCCCTTAGTACGTTTAAAGGGACCTCCCACATTTTTAATTTGAAGGCAATCTTTCGTTACAGGTATGGGACGAAGACCTTTCTGAGCGAGCTTGCGAGGAAGCATATGGTGAATTAGGCTCTCATGGTTTTGACAAACTCGAAGTAGAAAGGTTCGTCTCTGTCCACTTACCATGTTTATCCTTTATATTTCCTTCAGAACAATAGTGTTGTTAAGGGAGGTACCAAAATCACTCGTAAGATCGAGCAGAATTCAGCGTACCCTCATGCGTGCATATAAAGATAAAGAGGCACAAGTCAATGTCGTGAGTAATAGAAAGATCATTCATTTATTATTCATCGTGTTCATATTCTCCATCAATTATTTTCCTTGCCACCGGAAAAGTGGCAACAAAATGCAGCTTTCCTTCTGGTAGAGAAGTTATTCGGTACACTCCGCGCCAGAAATGAAATACTCAAACACAGAACTGAACTGAACTACGCACCATTTCCTGCCATATTCTTTTCTTGAACTGCCTCTAGGGCAGATTGGGAATCTGCTTTGAGAACAAGCAGCAGCATGGTGATATGTGGAATGAAAGTGTTGTTGCGACACAGTCCCCGCTCCCCTTCCCGTCGCTAGTCAACCACTATTTCAGAAACTATCAAAACTAATAATTGTATGGTAGTTCTGCGGCGCTCGTAAACTAGGCAACTAGCGACTAAGGGAGGAAAACGGGCGAAAGCCAACAAACGGGAAAAAACCCTTGCGGCTAGGAAAAGCTCTTAGCGGAGGCGAGTACGACCTAAACCTCAGCGACAAGTACAACTCGTTAGTTGGAATTCTCTCAACGATGCTCTAACCTAATGGAGAGCTGAGTAACTAAAGAACTACTAAGGTGATGTCTTCTGATCATGGACATATTCAGGTACGCAATCTTCCTGCAGGCACGAAATATGGATGCAACGCCGTGGAAATCGGAGATAAAACGAAAGTTGTCTGTCTTTACGAGAAGCAGTGAACTAAAATTCTCTGCAGCTCCTTCGCAATTAACAAGCAATACGCATAAAGTTTTCTCATTTCCATGTTTTGCTCTAGCGGAAGCAGATACTGGATACTCACCATTTCACTAGGAATGCACTTTTGATGGCAACACGGATTGATCATTACCGTGTGCGAAACAATTCAACCACAACTGTGGGTGACTGCTGTCAAACTTGCAGGGAGAAAGGGAAGGCAAGGGTCTATCTATTGAAAACAAGAAGAAAAAGTAAAAGTCTAAAACTCCAAAAAATGACGACTATTTGGAGCAAACTTTGCGATATGCCTGACAGAAATGTTTTCCGTGCGTGATGTTTACTACTAGGCATACTTAGCCTGTACTGTTTCTGTCAGTCAAATTATCCTGTCCACTACCCTTAGCCTTAAAGGCACAACGTATCAGCTCTTTGGCATGTCCGGGGTTAACGAGCCCCAGCTGTCGATGCGTAGCGGTTTCCCGTCCGGGCATGCGCAGGGATGGGGATCCAAGACCATGGGATAGGCTAATTCCTCCACGCTCCGCCCAATTTGCGGCGCAGACTCCCGATCCCGTTTATACTGTAAATAAAAAATGAAAGTGAATGTAATTAATTAAAAACCCGTGTAAGTTTTTGCGATTTGTCGTGATTTCGGCAACAAAGCCACAAAAGACTTTGAATTAACGAGTAGGACACTTAAAGGCAGTTGGCACGATGGTTTCCTACTTAGCCTAAAATGCTAGAAGGGCGCTGTATAGTGGAAAATGGCGAAAGATTGGAAGTGGTCAAAATCCTGCGAAGAAAAAGCCTCCGTTCTCAGCGACTTAAAAATCGATTTCAGACGAATTTCCCGTAGGAATCCGAGGATACGGCTGCATATGTGTACCCATATATGGTGGTGAAGTCTGCTCCTCCACGCGGTGCCACTGGATACTGCTCGCTTTGCGAGTTGCCAAACGCAGACGCACGAACGCAGGTGACAGGCCTCCGTGACGGGCCGGCCTACGAACACCCATGTCACATCAATATGTTTGTCATGCCATATGTATATCGAGATAATGCTACGGCGTCCGCGGGAGCCGACGCGCACTCGTATGGCCCGGCGAGTGTGGAAAGTATGCGAGGGTCCTCGGTGCAAGGACGGCATCGGGGGGCGACCAGGCTAGTCCAAAATCGTGGCAGTGCAGCTTGTAAAGTCCGTATCGCAACGTTGAACGTTGGAACCGGACGTTCATGTGAATTAGCAGAGGCACTGGAGCGCAGACGAATCGATCTCTGTGCAGTGCAGGAAACAAGATGGTCCAGTTGCAAGTCGAGAGACCTTGGTCGGGGCTTCAAAGCCATTCTTTGCGGCAAGCCAAGGACCACTAAACGGTGTGGCCGTAATCGTCTCACGACGTTTCCGTGACTCGATAGCTAGCGTGGAACGTTTCGACGACCGTTTGATGAAGATTGTTCTTGCTGTCGAGCAGCGACTGTACCACTTCTTTTCTGCATATGCTCCGCAAACGGGATGCGCTGAACAATCAAAGGACGAGTTTTGGACTCTGCTTGAGGAGAAGACAGCTGAGGTACCGTCAGAGGACGTCGTAATTGTCGCTGGTGACCTTAACGGGCACGTGGGCGCAACGAAAGACGGTTACAGTTGTCATGGTGGTTTCGGTTATGGGAACACGTAACGTCGATGGCGAACGCATCTTGGAATATGCAGAAGCCCATAATCTCGCCATCGTGAACACAAAGTTCCGTAAACGTGACTCCCACCTGATAACCTTCTACAGCGGAAGCGCCAGAACACAAATAGACTTCGTTCTTGTCAGGCATCGCTGTCATAGACGCGAAGACCGACGGTATGAGACAGTAGCCTCGCAACATCGCCCGCTTATCTGTACGCTAAAGATAACACCGCCCAGGTCGAAACAGATAGAGCGATGTGGTCCCGAGAGAATCAAATGGTGGCATCTGAAAGAAAAGGAGGCAGCTGTGATCTCTCGCATTCGATTACCAACCGTCACAACTGTCGACGAACGTGGAAGAATGCTGCCAAAGCGATAGTCCAAGCCGCTCGCTCTGAACTTGGCACAACGAAACCTGGAAGGCGTAGAATTGAAAAGCAGGCATGGTTGTGGACAGATGACGTCAGGGACAAGGTTCACGAGAAGAAGAAGCGCTACCACTTGTTCCTTGAAGACAAGTCAGCTGGCAACTGGCAAAAATACCAGGAAGCGAAAAAAGCGGCAAAGAAGGCTGTGGGTGCCGCAAAAGCCTTCTCACTTCGATGAAATCAGCAAGAAGCTGGAAACACGAGATGGCGAGCGGCACATTTACCGACTTGCTAAAGCTCGTCACCGCCAGGCCGAAGATGTGGAGAAGTTCTTTGGCATCAATGACGAGAAGGGCCGCCTCCTGATGGACCGAACAAAGGTGCTGAGGCGATGGCGCGACTACTTCGGAGAAATTTCCACAGTGGAATATGAACACCCGGCCATCCCCTGCGCCTTACCAACATACGGTCCCGTTCAGAAGATAAGCGTGGAGGAAACGGAGGCGGCTCTCAAGAAGATGAAGGTAACGGGCCCTGACGACGGCGGTCGAAGTATGGAAGTCACACTGCTGGCATGCTGCCGAATGGTTGACAACGTTTTTCAATCAGGTCGTTGCAGAGAAGAAAATGCCCGAAGTATGGCAAGAGAGCACGACGGTACCGATCTGGAAGAAAAAAGGCAGTCCTGCAGACTGCTCAAATTATCGTCCAATTCGCTTGCTCTCGCACAGCATGAAAATTTTTGAGCGAATTGTTGATAAGCGTCTTCGTGATATCGTCCAGCTCTCCACCAACCAGTGTGGCTTCGTGACTGGCTGTAGCACCATCGACGCCATACATGCCGCTCGCCTCTTGCTAGAGAAACATCGTGAAGAAGAAGCATGTTCACCTAGCCTTCCTTGATCTGGAGAAGGCATTCGACCGTGTCCCACGTGAAGTTATATGGTATGCCTTACGGCAGCACGGCGTTCCCGAAGAGCTGATTGAGTGGGTACGCATCCTGTACTCCAGCCCGACGAGTCGAGTGCGAAGTCCAGCAGGCATTTCGATGGGGTTCCCCATCACAGTTGGGGTGCACCAAGGCTCAGCGCTTTCCCCGCTGCTCTTCGTTGTCGTCATGAACGCCATTTCACGGGACCTCCAGAAGCCGGCTCCTTGGACGCTTCTCTACGCTGACGATGTGATGCTCGCCTGCGAGGATAAGAATGGTCTCGAGGAACAAGTGCAAGCTTGGACTGAACGGTTAGCAAACTTCGGGCTCAGATTGAACGTCAAGAAAACCGAGTACCTGACGACTGACCCGGACGAGTCTGGTTCCCTTAGGGTCAGCGGCAGTGTGCTCACGCGAACGACAACGTTCAAATACCTCGGATCAACAATTACGTCTGACGGTAGTCTCGACTCAGAAGTGAGCGCGCGTGTGAGTGCAGCCTGGTCTAAGTGGCGGTCTATGACTGGCGTTCTCTGCGACAAGACGATACCAGATCGCCTCAAATCGAAGATCTACCGTCGTTCGACCAGTCGCGATATACGGCGCTGAATGTGGCCTACGACCAAAGAAGTTGAAGCGCGCCTAGGAGTCATGGAGATGAAAATGTTGCGATGGACCGCCGGTGTCACGCGTATGGATCGCATACGCAATGACGACATAAGGAAGAGATTCGGTGTAGCTCCTGTGGCCGAGAAAATGCGCGAAGCTCGCCTTCGATGGTATGGTCATGTTCTCCGCGCGAATAGTGACGTTCGTAGGATTGGTCTTGAGCTCGAGGTTCCCGGAAAGCGGCCTAAAGGACGCCCCAAGCAGCGCTGGTCAGACACGTTGCATGCGGACTTAAAGATAGTTGGCACCCATCCCGATCAAGCATTCAATCGGGAGAAGTGGCGTGACAAAATAAGACGAGCGGACCCTGCTGCAGCTGGACTTCGCACTCGACTCGTCGGGCTGGAATACAGTATGTGTACCCATGTATGCATGCAGCATCACGGCCGCTTCATACCAATCCCTTCGCTTCATAATTTGCTTAGCAAATGAATGAATACGAGCGTCAGGAACGGTCGTCCATTTGGGGCGGGCGGGCGTGGCGGGCGTTTGGGCCAACTGCCTTTAAGCCGTTTCCATTTTCATGTTTGGTGGAATTGCGCAGCTTTTGAAGGAGATTGCAGAAGCAGCATAGTTGCTCTTGAGTTTTCCCTCGTCATCATCTTCGATTTGGACTTTGTGGCATGAGCAGCCTTCAAATGTTATCCGCATCAGGAGTTTGCGTTTTAATTGTATTCGAAAGCGCAATTAAGACTTGGCAAAGTGCCAGGAGCGCTGTGCGCGAGAGGCGCAGCGCGGACGGCGGTTGGTATAAACGGGACCGGAAGTCTTGGGCGGAGCATGGGGGATTTAGCCTATTGCACGGTCTCCCCTCCCCGTGCATTTTCGGACTGGGAAACCGCTACGCTTAGACAGGTGGCGGCTCATTATCCTCGGACATGCTAAGGACAGCTGAGCGTACGTTGTGTCTTCGACGTGGCAAGAGCAGCAATCTCACCATTCGTTCTGAAATACAATTCGAAGAACTGATCCGACAGCAGAACGAATGAATTCCATGATAGCACCGCACGTTAGCCGTGCAAAATCAAAATAAACTAGGTTAGTTAGTGGTGAGCTTGCCTGAAGATACCACCGAACACGTTCGTGAAGTGCAAATTCCATTAAAGAACAACATCAAGTTTCGAAGTGAAAAATACGGCTGCTTTTCGTAGTGCACACGGACGAGGACAGATCCTGTACAAAAACTCAGCCAGTTCAGCAGTTTCCACGATAATTTGGTACTCGGCCGAAAATGACGGCAGGCCAAATGACGGCAGTACTTAGCGGGGAAATATTGAAGAAACAAAGTGAAACGGTCAAAAACCTTTGAAGAAATGCCTTCTTTCGCAATAACCCAAAAAGCAACGGACGAGTTTCCTGCACGTATGTACTCATATATCCATGTAGCACCGCTTCATACTTCTCTTCCCTTCGAATTTTACTCAGCAAAGGAAGCGATACGAACACCAGGTACGGTCGTCCATATGTGGGGCGGGCCGGTGGGCGTTCGTGTCGGCATGTTGTGGCTTTACAGGACCTCACCAGGGTACTACGCAGCTCCTGATCGGGGTCGCGGAATTCGTCTTGCCTAGCGTATTGATCCTACTCGTCTTAGGGATTTATCGTGCCAACTGCCTTTAATAGCTATTTTATTAGTATAGTATCTGTTAAGCGGTGAGAGACTCGTCGGGTAGGTAACGACGCTGAATTGTATATCGGCGGTGTAAAGAATGGATTGTTATAAGCCAAATACGCTTTTCAAAGCTCCTAGTTACAGATGGAAGAAGGACCTACAGAGCATATCAATACGACTAGCTAAAAAAAATTTTGGTCTGCAGTAGAATGTTCTCGGGCTGCTCGTTTGTAACTTCTGCGTCGTTGCTTGCTTAATTCATTGATATTGCTGTGCTTCTCGTGGTACGCTGAATGTCTGTTCCTTCAACGATCTGACCTTTCGACGTGGTCTTCTTCTTCAGGGGCCTAAACGTGTTTTGAACCCTTCATGAACGTTAGGAGGGTGAACACTACCCTGTCGAGCGCCCAGCCAGCCCTAGCAGTTCCGATGAGTGTTCGAAAGTCATGAAAATTCTGAACGGTACTGAGATACGGGGAATCCGCCTTCACATGCGAGTGTTAGTCTGTAGTGAATGAGACTACCGTAGCGTCTCCTTATACGTACACAGTTCATAGTAGCGAGCAGATACAAACCTTTCTACTTCGAATTTATCAAAGCCATGAGAGCCTGATTGCTTCCGTGCAAGCTCGCTCAGAAAGGTCTTCGTCCCATACCTGTAACGAGAAAAAACCTTCAAAAAAAATGTGAGAGGTTTCTCTAAGCGAACTGAGGGGAAGAGGTTCCCAGCATTCCCAGAACCCTTTATGCATCCATCCTAATTTCGCCTACTAAGAGGCTTCTACGCCCTATAAAGGCACCCGAAAAAAAATGCCAACCAATGTTTGTTGATCACGTAATGATTATTTTCAGAAGTGCTTCTTGTAGCTCTGCGGCGCAGTCTGAAACCACTACTGTTCTCTGAAAAATAAGCAAGGCGCTGTTCGGCTTTGAGAGGACATCCTGCACTTCTCTAGTTCCTTTGGTTAGTCCCTGTTGACTAACAGCTTTTACATTCATTAGACTTGTAAAGAGGGCAGGCCATCGTTGTGATGATCACAACAGGGGGCAGCCTTGAGGGGGGGGGGGTCGTAAGCGCGGGGCCTTTTCTGAAATGAGGGTGCAGCGATAACCAGATGTTGTTTAGCTTCAATGGCGAAAGACTTATCAGTGTAAGAACCCCTGAAGAGACCCACACAAGGCTGAAGCAATCTGCCGCGTTGAAGTGGGGAACGCGCAATGACAGGAAATGCGGTGGCCGCCCACAACGACGTCAACT
>MU912688.1:19738-41704 GCA_036418165.1 Cooperia oncophora
GCGGCCTGGGGGGGGGGGGGGTGGGGGGGGGGGGGGTCGTAAGCGCGGGGCCTTTTCTGAAATGAGGGTGCAGCGATACCAGATGTCGTTTAGCTTCAATGATGAAAGACTTATCCATGTGAAGAACCCCTGAAGAGACCCACACAAGGCTGAAGCAATCTGCCAGCGTTGAAGTGGGGAACGCGCGATGACAGGAAATACGGTGGCCGCCCACAACGACGTCAACTGATAAATAGATGAAAATACAATCCCGGACCTTTCTGGTCTGCAGGAGCACATCTACTTGCACGAGGAAGCCCTTTCTAGAAATTCCAATTGCACCTTCCGATACCTCGGGGTGAAAGCGCTGTGCATGGCGCATTGAATTGATTCCAGTCGCGCCCAGTTAACTAATTCCTGATATTACTGGCGAAAACATGTGTTTTAGAAGCATACCAAAGCCTTCAAACGAACTGGAAGTGGTATGGCGTCGGATGGGTGGGTTTTTCGTGTCGTCCGGCAGGGGTTGCGTTGTGATCACAACGGGAGATTTTTCGAATAGCAGGCCTAGGGATAAAATGAAAGTCTTGCTGGAAAGTAGAAAGCTTCAAAATTCCGGCACTGTTTTCCTTTTTACGAATGGCCCTGTATGAAGCTTGTTATGGCTGTTCAAAGCGTAAGGACTTGTGAAATGACCTCCGATGATCACGACCGGATCACAACGGAGAGAATTTCTTGGGAAGGATTCTTTCTTTAAAATCGCTCACAGTCAGGTAGCAAGTTCCAATCTAGTGCTCCACTCCACAGCCCTGCTTCCTTCTTCCAAAAGCTCCACTCTCAAAGAAGTTATGGGTGTTCAAGTGAGGGGTACTTTCCGAGTGTTGGCTTGCAACTGGCTCCGGGTCGTGAAATAGCTCGCTCCAGTACCACTGCGCAAAGCGCGCCCACTATAATGACCGTAACAATAACTGTTCAGTGCTGTCACTTGCATTTTCCTGCTCCTTGGGCCTTTTGATACTCATTCATAATTTATTACTTTTCTTATTGAATTTATGATTTGTTGACTCATTTTCATCGTTTCTCATATTTATCCTTGATTAACGTCACATCTTTTTTTGTCGTTTATTTTCGCCGATCTTCCATTTTTCTGGTGGTTGTTTGTCCGCTGCTGATCTGGTCCGTTGCTACCAGGTTAGCAGCGGACAAGGGGGGGGGTCGTATTTAGCAAAATTGATCACAACATGATGGCGTGCCCTGCTTGTAAACCCCTGTGAAGCTGCGATATTGTTCGAGTGAGCCACTTCGGCCACTTGGTGGCCTGTACAAGGTTAGCTGAGTACCACACGTTTCCCCACCAAATCGATGTAGCCATAAGCAAAAGTCTGATAAGGAAAGTGGACCTAAAGTACCGCAAGGGTATAACAGAGAGTGCCTTCCGTTTGCGTGTATTCATGAGGAAAAGGCACAGAATTGGGAGAGCAAGCAACATTTCGTTTGCGATGAAATCCTGCCACAGTCCATCCTTTTTGTAGGGGGCCTCCTTTTATAGGCGCCATTGAGCCACAACTTCCTCTAACATATTCATGGGAATCCATTTCAAAAGGTCTCTCTCATTATTGTCTCCTTTTTATCCATGCGCTCCGAATAAACAGTTTCTTCCATGAAATCGATTTTTCAGTCGATTCACGCATTCACCCTCGCAGATTACTGTCTAGCTCACGTTGGCACGGACCCTCCTCAAATGAAGTGTACAGGTTGTCCCCAGGAAGACATGAGACGCAGTCACGAGCACCTGACCTCTTTCGGCGCATTAAAAAGTGGCAGCAGTGCCCTTCCCAACCGGAATAGAAGAAACCACGTGAAAACTCACTGTAACGCTCATGGAAATAAGGAGAAATAATCTTGTTAAATAAGGTTATCACAAGAATAGAAATGACAAAGGCGGTGAAAATGGCTAGTGCGTTCACGCGCATATAAACAAGCAAGGCGAGTGTCCTGAACTTGTTCACAGATAAATTAAAGGCACAAGGCGCGATAGTCCGGTCCTAGGTGTAAAATTTTAGCAAGGGGTATATATAGTGGAGAAAATGACGTAAATGCGAATGAAATGGTAGAAACTGCCAGAAAAGCTTTTTTCTGCACTATGAAAGCAATTTGGACGGATTCCCCGTTGGCATCGTGATATAACAGCTACGGTAGGTACAGCTGCATGTGTGTACTCATATAGCGTACAGCACCCAAGAGACAGCATCGTTGTGTGAGGTGTCGTGAAAACAACCATTGGGGGAGGGGGGGGAGCGGACGTAACTTTACTTTGCTTTTTTTTCTCCTGCTTTTCGCTTTTCTCTTCTTTTCTTCTTCCCCTTCCCCCGCCGATGGAAAATTTTTGGGTGAAAAAACTGGAAATGGGGGAAAATTTGTAAGTAGTTGTTGAGGAAGGGGGGGGGGGGTTTACCGAGACCCTCATTCAGGTGTGAGCGGGGAGGTGGTCGTACTGACACCCTCGGAGGGGAGGGGTCGTACCTACACCACCACCTCTCACATCCCGATGCTGTATCCTGACAGCTCCGCAGCCACATTGCAATCCCTACCGTACTTCGCGAATGAAGCGATGCGAGCATCAGCACTTATCAGGACATGAGAGGGCGGGCAAGCGCGGTAGGCATCTGGGTCGGCATGTTGCGGCTTGATAAGGCCGCTCATTGACCTCTACCTCCCTTGGAAAGGCGCCACGGTGCGCCTGTTCAGGGGCGCCGAAATCTGTCCTGGTAGGCGTATTCATCCTACACGTCTGGGATTTTCGTCCCACTGGCCTTTAATGGGGTAAATCACATCGAGCAAACAATGCACGGCAACGTTGGATATATAATTTGGACGAAACGTGTGCAGCCAACTTTATGCTCTATTCATACTAGTGAAACACCAAAAAAAAATGCCTGAAAGTCTAAAAACTCAAAAAAAATGAACTTTTCATATGCAGCAAACTTTGCGCATATGGGGGGCCGACCGCGGCCGGGCGCGCGGGGGGCCGGGGGGGCGGGGCGGGGTTGGCATGCCAAGAAACTTTTTTCGTGCCGTCGATGTTTACTACGGCTAGCCGCCTGTATTGGACTCCAGAAATCTCGGCACCAAGCTCATTTTTCAAGTGCCCAAGTCACCAAATCCCCTAAAAGGCTGTATATAGGGCTCCTAGGCTCAGCCTTAGCAGAGCGCAGATAATCTTAGTGTCACCCATTAGCGCCAGCTACAGGACTGAATGTCATATCCGTAACCGGGATGTTAAACCACCCCTATATACGAGTTTTTGGCGGATTTGTTGACTGAGACCATTTAAAAATGAGCTCGGTGCCGAAATTTCTGGAGTCCAAATGGCATTAGCCGTTTACTACTAGGCATACTTACCCTGTACTGTTTCTGTCAGACAAATTATCCTGTCCACTACCCTTAGCCTTAAGGAAACAACACATTAGCTCTTTAGCATGTACGGGGTTAAGGAGGTCCTAGCTGTCGAAGCGTAGCGGTTTCTACGTCTGGACATGCGCGGGGATAGGGGGTCCAAGACCATGTGATAGACTGATTCCTCCATACTCCGCCCAGCTTGCGGTCCAGACTCCCGATCCTAAATACTGTAAAAAATTTAAGTAAATGTAAATTAATCAAAAACTCGTGTGCGATTTTGGCTCCAAAGCCATAAAAAGACTTTGACTTAACGAGTAGGACCCTTTTCATTTTCTTGATTGTGAGAATGGGCGGCTTCTGAAGAAGATTGCAGAAGCATGTAGATCAGCTTGCTCTTGAGTTCTAGCACTCGTAACCAGCTTCGATTTGGAATTCGTGGCATGAGCAACACCTCAAGTGTTATCCGCATCAGGAATTTGCCCATTTTAATTTTTATTTCAAAAGTGCAATTAAGACTGACAAAGTGCTAGGCACTTGCTCGGGACCGCTCCGCGCCCAACAGTGCGCCGATTTACCGCGCGTTAGTTATAAACGGAATCGGGCAGTCTTGAGCGGGAGCATGGGGCGAGTTAGCCCCATCCCCACGCAGTCTCCCCGTCCCCCGTGCACGTTCGGATGGGGGAACCGCTACGCTTCGACAGCTGGGGGCTCATTTTCCCCCGGACATGCCAAGGACAGCTGAGCGTACTTTGTGTCTACTAAACAGCAGACGTGCAAGAGCAGCAATCTCACCATTCGTTTTGGAATACAATTCGAAGAACTGATCCGACAGCAGAACGAATGAATTCCATAATAGCACCGCACGTTAACCATGCAAAATCAAAATAAACTGGTTAGCTAGTGGTGAGCTTGCCTGAAGATACCGCCGAACACGTTCGAGAAGTGCAAATTCCATTAAAGAACAACATCAAGTTTTGAAGTGAAAAATACGTCTGTTTTTCGTAGTGCGTATGGACGAGGACAGATCCTGTACAAAAACTCAGCCACGTCAAAGGCAGTTGGCACGATACTCGGCCGAAAATGCCAGCGGGGCGCTACTTAGACAGCGTTCATAGTTCGCGGCAATCGCTGCGATCGCGGGCGATCGTGGCGATCGCCACTAGGAGGACCAGCCCTAAGATGGACGGATTGAAAAACTTGTTGGAAAGGTATTTTCATGCGGTTTTTTCTTTCTTCCGCTTAATCCTCTTCAACGTACCTCACCTCACATTCCCCCTACCCTCCCCCGACCTCGCCCCCGACTCCGCCCCTCACTTCCCTGAATCCGCCCCATTACTTCATCACTTCTCCATAACGCCTTTCATCTCCCTGATTTCAGGGAAATTCCCCCGCCCACTCAGTGGCGTATGTCATTAGGTCCGCCTGGGGCACTATGTACTCAGTGTGTCATCCGCTGCTGTCGCGGACTATGAATACTGCCTTAGCGAGGAAATATTGAAAAAAACAAAGCATACGCGTCAAAAACCTCGTGTAAGAAAAGACTTCGCTCTCAATAACTAAATTTCCCGTAGGCACCTTGTCAATAACTGTTACGGTAGATACGGCTGCATGTATTTATCCAGCTCTCGTCCGTAATTTCAGCATCGTTGCCTGCTTAATTCTTTGCTGTGCCTCTCGAGATTTCTGTGCGAAATGTCTATTTTTTCAACGGTCTAGCTTTACTATTCCGTCACCGAACGTTTGCTCGTTATCTTCATTGGGGAGCTGCGACTGTTTTGAAACATACCATTTAAACATTAGGAGGTGAACACTACCCTGCCAAGCGCCAAGCCAGCTCTAACAGTTCCGATGACTTGATCGAAACTCACGAAACTGAACAATACTGGGAGCACTGAGCAGAATTTCACCGCAAATCCGCTGTCGTAGCGTTAGTCGGTAGTGAATGAGACTACCGTATCGTCTCCTCATACACGCTACATACATAGGTTCATGGTATGGCGAGAGCGAATGCAGTTTCTACTTCGAATTTATCAAAGCCACGAGAGCCTGATTGCTTACGTGTAAGCTCGCTTGGAAAGGTCTTCGTCCCATACCTTGACGAGAAAGAAACCTTCGAACCAAAAATGTGGGAGGTTCATTTGAGCGAACTGAGGGAAGAGGGTCCCAGCATTTCTAGAACCCATCCTCATTTCGCTTACTAAGAGGCTTCTACGCCCTATAAACGCGTCTGAAAAAAAAACTACTAACCAATGCTTTTGTATTGTTCCGTGATGGTAATTTTCTTACAAGTACAGGCTACTAACAGAAGTCTGGGACACAGTCTGAAAAGTATTACTGTCCTTCTGAAGAATGAGCAAGGCGCTGTTTGGCTTTGAGAGGACATCCTGCACTTCTCTAGTTCCTTTGGTTGGTCCCTGTTCACTTATAGCTTTCACATTAGACTAGTAAACCCTTGTGAAGCTGCGATATTGTTCGAGTGAGCCATTCGCCCACTTGGTGGCCTCTACAAGGTTAGCTGAGTACCACACGTTTCCTACAACTTGGGGAGGTCTGGTCAAGGTGGGCATGGGTAGGGCATGGGGCTCGCCCACAGCGGGCGGAGCTCGCTCTCATTCGTAGGGTGCCCATTCAGAAAATTTGTAGCTTGGCTCCAGAGCCCTCCAAAGACCATAAAAAAGTGGATTTAGGTCAGCAAAGGGTCGCCGAGTGAGGAATGTGGGGTGTGCATGTTGTGGGCGGAGCCTGCTGGAGGTGGGTGGTGACAGGCAAATGGTTCTGTGAAACGGTCCCAGAGCACTCTAGAGACCGGGAAAAGTAGATCAAGGCCAGCAATGTGTCGCCGATAAGAAATGTGGGGCACACATGTTGTGGGCGGGGCCAGCCCGAGGTGGGCGGAGACAGACAAAAGTTCTGTAAAACAGGAAGTGGATGGTCAGGAGGGATCACCGGTTTGATGCGGCACACAGCCGTTGTAGGCGGAGCGTGCGGCTAGGCGGCGGAGCCAAACGCAGAAATATAGAGTGGTTCCATAACAGACTCCAGGCACCTGCAAAGAGGAGCAAAAATGTGCAGAGTTCCGCTATTAGAGCGAGATTTACGCGCTCATTCTGTGCGGAGCTGTGTCGATGTTGTGGGCGGGCGAAGGTGAAAAGAGACATCTCGAAAATGGGCGGGCTACTTTTGAGATGGGCAGGCAGCTCTCGCAGAAAAATTTGGCGGATCGCATCTGTGTGAGCTTGGAGATCAGAAAAACTTTTGGTGATGAGAAACATATGGCGAGAGTTCAACATGTCTGTGGTGCGTTGAGACCCGCCCACAGTGGGTGGAGCGTGTTTCAAGCATGGGGTGCCTACTTTCACTGCGTTTTAGTGCATAGGCCGCCACACTCTTGAACACCAGTTGTCACAGGTACATTTGATACCAGCCGGTTCGCTAGCTGAAGCCAACGACTTCGTCGCGCCCACCAGCTTCCGTATGTTTGAACGCTCAACTAATACCCGGTTTCTCTCTCATCTGCGCACTTGATCAACGCTGCTTACACCATTTCATAGACGGTAATAGTGTCGAAAGTAGTAGGTATGATGTTATTGCTCAAGCAGCGTTGACTATGTGTACAGGTGAAGTAAAAGCCGGATAATTGTTGAGCATCCAGTGTAGGAGGTAAGCGCGGCGAAGCCGGGTCGTAGCACCGAAGGAGGCGCGCCGGCGTCAGCCGGCGAGTCGACTGGTACTAATTATCATTGATTTTGGTGGTTTGGTTTGTTACGCCTCATGGTACAGAAATTTTTTGCTAGTACGGAATATACTCGTTTGATGATTTACTTCCCTACGGAAATGCACATCGGGGGAGGGGGAGTTCTTCACCAGGGAAGTAGATCAGCTTCCGTTTGTAAAGTACCATGAAGACTGATCTGTTGGCTGAAATCGTTCCCCATAAGCCGGTGCTGCGCTTGTCGCCGCACGATCCGTCGCACGCAATGACGGTTGTTTTGCGATTGGTATTACGATTGACTTGTCCGTCTCCTTGGCGGAGAGGGATCTTCTATCCTATCTTTCTATTGGGAGCACACTGCCTCTATATTGCTTTTGAACGAGTGGTGCACCAGCGAAGAAGACAGATTACATCTGCGTTTCTTTCCACATCTCCGCCCATACGAGAAGCGTGGATTGAGCCTTCGACAATAGTACAGAAATTGAAGAAGCCGTCGTAATCACTTTTGCTGGCCCCAAACTAAACGGCAGAAAGAAAAGGAGCAGAGCACGCTAAGCAGAATTCAGGCTGGCTCCACATCACGTCATAGTCCATCTCCAGCACATCTTTTAGATGTTGCAAGGCATCATCATAAAACAACAGCCGTTCTGTAAATAGGTCAGTTCAGTTTGAAACTTCTTCCATAGTTGTTCTACTTCGTTAGAGAAAAACAGTGCACTAAAATCACTAAAAATGCTGCTTGGTGCCGGGTACCGGTTACTGTAATGTCTCTCGCAAAGCGACTTCGCCACGACTGGGAAGTATGGCTCCTCTCTCGGGGCTCGATCCCGAGTCAAAGCAGTGGCACTAGGACGCCGCACTACCAACTATGCGCTTACCTAAGCCAATCGCCCCCCACCCCTTGCCTGAGCCTCACTCGTTTGGTTCAACAGCTGTTCTTCTCTACTGACCGTGATAGACAGGTGTTCATGTTGTTTGCTGCGTGATTCGGCCTCGACTACTGCACGTTGTGAGCGTCGGGTAGAGATTCGACATGCACCTTTCACTACACTCCACTCTTTTCCAAAACCTTTCGGAGGACGGAAGTGGCATACTTCGCAGCTGTGGACCCGCTCACCTCCCACATTTCACACAGCGTCGTGATGTGTGAAATGGTGGTGTAGGTGCAACCTCCCAACGCGCCTACCTAACAATTTTCTACTTTTCACCTAAAGATTTTCCGTCGAGCGGAGGGGCGGAGGAGAACACCGACACCACCTATGACTCCCCGCGAAAAAGTACGGCTCCCTATGTGTTTCACACAACGATGCTGTACCCTGCTCTCACATGAGCACGCATTCACCTCGCAGATTACTGTCTAGCTCACGTTGGCACGGACCCTCCTCAAATGAAGTGTACAGGTTGTCCCCAGGAAGACATGAGACGCAGTCACGAGCACCTGACCTCTTTCGGCGCATTAAAAAGTGGCAGCAGTGCCCTTCCCAACCAGAAGAGAAGAAGCCACGTGGAAACTCACTGTAACGTTCGTGGAAATAAGGAGAAATAATCTTATTGAATAATGTTATCACAAGAATAGAAATGACAAAGGCGGTGAAAATGGCTAGTGCGTTCACGCGCATATAACAAGCAAAGCGAGTGTCCTGAAATTGTTCACAGATAAATTAAAGGCACAAGGCGCGATAGTCCGGTCCTAGGTGTAAAATTTTAGCAAGGGGTATATAGTGGAGAAAATGACGTAAATGCGAATGAAATGGTAAAAACTGCCAAGAAAAGCTTTTTTCTGCACTCTGAAAGCAATTTGGACGGATTCCCCGTTGGCATCGTGCCATAACAGCTACGGTAGGTACAGCTGCATGTGTGTACTCATATATCCTACAGCACCCAGGGTACAGCATCGTTGTGTGAAACACATGGGGAGGGGGGGAACGTAACTTTTCTTTGCTTTTTTTTCTCTTGCTTTTCGCTTTTCTCTTCTTTTCTTCTTCCCCTTCCCCCGCTCGAAGGAAAATTTTTGGGTGAAAAAACTGGAATGGGGGAAATTTGTAAGTAGTTGTTGAGGAAGGGGGAGGGGTTGTACCGAGACCCTCATTCAGGTGTGGACGGGGAGGTGGTCGTACTGACACCCTCGGAGGGGAGGGGTCGTACCTACACCACCACCTCTCACATCCCGATGCTGTATCCTGACAGCTCCGCAGCCACATTGCAATCCCTACCGTACTTCGCGAATGAAGCGATGCGAGCATCAGCACTTATCAGGACATGAGAGGGCGGGCAAGCGCGGTAGGCATCTGGGTCGGCATGTTGCGGCTTGATAAGGCCGCTCATTGACCTCTACCTCCCTTGGAAAGGCGCCACGGTGCGCCTGTTCAGGGGCGCCGAAATCTGTCCTGGTAGGCGTATTCATCCTACACGTCTGGGATTTTCGTCCCACTGGCCTTTAATGGGGTAAATCACATCGAGCAAACAATGCACGGCAACGTTGGATATATAATTTGGACGAAACGTGTGCAGCCAACTTTATGCTCTATTCATCTAGTGAAAACACCAAAAAAATGCTGAAAGTCTAAAAACTCAAAAAAAATGAACTTTCATATGCCAGCAAACTTGCGATATGGGGCGACCGCGCCGGGGGGTGCCTGCAAGAAATGTTTTCCGTGCGTGATGTTTACTACGGCTAGCGCCGTTTGGACTCCAGAAATCTCGGCACCAAGCTCATTTTTCAAGTGCCCAAGTCACCAAATCCCCTAAAAGGCTGTATATAGGGCTCCTAGGCTCAGCCTTAGCAGAGCGCAGATAATCTTAGTGTCACCCATTAGCGCCAGCTACAGGACTGAATGTCATATCCGTAACCGGGATGTTAAACCACCCCTATATACGAGTTTTTGGCGGATTTGTTGACTTAGACCATTTAAAAATGAGCTCGGTGCCGAAATTTCTGGAGTCCAAATGGCATTAGCCGTTTACTACTAGGCATACTTACCCTGTACTGTTTCTGTCAGACAAATTATCCTGTCCACTACCCTTAGCCTTAAGGAAACAACACATTAGCTCTTTAGCATGTACGGGGTTAAGGAGTTTCTACGTCTGGACATGCGCAGGGATAGGGGTCCAAGACCATGTGATAGACTAATTCCTCCATGCTCCGCCCAAATTGCGGTCCCAGACTCCCGATCCTAAATACTGTAAAAAATTTAAGTAAATGTAAATTAATCAAAAACTCGTGTGCGATTTTGGCTCCAAAGCCATAAAAAGACTTTGACTTAACGAGTAGGACCCTTTTCATTTTCTTGTTGGTGAGAATGGGCGGCTTCTGAAGAAGATTGCAGAAGCATGTAGATCAGTTGCTCTTGAGTTCTAGCACTCGTGACCAGCTTCGATTTGGAATTTGTGGCATGAGCAACACCTCAAGTGTTATCCGCATCAGGAATTTGCATTTTAATTTTATTCAAAAGCGCAATTAAGACTTGGCAAAGTGCTAGGATCGCTCGGACCGCTGCGCCCAACAGGTGCCGCGCGGACCGCGGTTAGTATAAACGGAATCGGGAGTCTTGAGCGGAGCATGGGGGACTTAGCCTATCCCACGGTCTCCGTCCCCGTGCATGTTCGGATGGGGGAACCGCTACGCTTCGACAGCTGGGGGCTCATTTTCCCCGGACATGCCAAGGACAGCTGAGCGTACGTTGTGTCTTCAAATGACGTGACAAGAGCAGCAATCTCACCATTCGTTTTGGAATACAATTCGAAGAACTGATCCGACAGCAGAACGAATGAATTCCATAATAGCACCGCACGTTAACCATGCAAAATCAAAATAAACTGGTTAGTTAGTGGTGAGCTTGCCTGAAGATACCGCCGAACACGTTCGTGAAGTGCAAATTCCATTAAAGAACAACATCAAGTTTCGAAGTGAAAAATACGGCTGCTTTTCGTAGTGCACATGGACGAGGACAGATCCTGTACAAAAACTCAGCCACGTCAAAGGCAGTTGGCACGATACTCGGCCGAAAATGCCAGCGGGGCGCTACTTAGACAGCGTTCATAGTTCGCGGCAATCGCTGCGATCGCGGGCGATCGTGGCGATCGCCAGTAGGAGGACCAGCTCGCCCCAAGATGGACGGATTGAAAAACTTGTTGGAAAGGTATTTTCATGCGGTTTTTTCTTTCTTCCGCTTAATCCTCTTCAACGTACCTCACCTCACATTCCCCCCTACCCTCCCCCCGACCTCGCCCCCGACTCCGCCCCTCACTTCCCTGAATCCGCCCCATTACTTCATCACTTCTTCATAACGCCTTTCACCTCCCCGATTTCAGGGAAATTCCCCCGCCGACTCAGTGGCGTGTGTCATTAGGTCCGCCTGGGGCACTATGTACTCAGTGTGTCATCCGCTGCTGTCGCGGACTATGAACACTGCCTTAGCGAGGAAATATTGAAAAAAACAAAGCAATACGGTCAAAAACCTGTGAAGAAAAGACTTCGCTCTCAATAACTAAATTTCCCGTAGGCACCTTGTCAATAACTGTTACGGTAGATACGGCTGCATGTATTTATCCAGCTCTCGTCCGTAATTTCAGCATCGTTGCCTGCTTAATTCTTTGCTGTGCCTCTCGAGATTTCTGTGCGAAATGTCTATTTTTTCAACGGTCTAGCTTTACTACGTGGTCGTTTTCTTCAGGGAGCTGGACCTGTTTTGAACATACCATGAACATCAGGAGGTGAACACTACCCTGCCAAGCGCCAAGCCAGCTCTAACAGTTCCGATGACTTGATCGAAACTCACGAAACTGAACAATACTGGGAGCACTGAGCAGAATTTCACCGCAAATCCGCTGTCAGAATTTCACCGCAAATCCGCTGTCGTAGCGTTAGTCGGTAGTGAATGAGACCACCGTATCGTCTCCTCATACGTACATACATAGTTCATGGTAGCGAGCGAATGCAGTTTCTACTTCGAATTTATCAAAGCCACGAGAGCCTGATTGCTTACGTGTAAGCTCGCTTGGAAAGGTCTTCGTCCCATACCTTGACGAGAAAGAAACCTTCGAACCAAAAATGTGGGAGGTTCATTTGAGCGAACTGAGGGGAAGAGGGTCCCAGCATTTCTAGAACCCATCCTCCCTCCCCCATCATTTCGCTTACTAAGAGGCTTCTACGCCCCTATAAACGCGTCTGAAAAAAAAACTACTAACCAATGTTTGTTGTTCCCGTGATGGTAATTTTCTTACAAGTACAGGCTACTAGTAGAAGTCTGGGACGCAGTCTGAAAAGTATTACTGTTCTCTGAAGAATGAACAAGGCGCTGTTTGGCTTCGAGAGGACATCCTGCACTTCTCTAGTTCCTTTGGTTTGGTCCCTGTTCACTTATAGCTTTCACATTAGACTAGTAAACCCTTGTGAAGCTGCGATATTGTTCGAGTGAGCCATTCGCCCACTTGGTGGCCTCTACAAGGTTAGCTGAGTACCACACGTTTCCTAAATGCACAGAATTGGGAGAGCAAGCAAACGTTCGTTGGCTGATAAATCGCCTGCACACAGTCCATCCTTTTTGTAGGGGGCCTCCTTTTATAGGCGCCATTGAGCCACAACTTCCTATAACATATTCATGGGAATCCATTTCAAAAGATCTCTCTTATTATTGTCTCCTTTTTATCCATGCGCTCCGATTAAACAGTTTCTTCCATGAAATCGATTTTTCAGTCGATTCTATGGTAAAAACTCTTCCAAAGGTCTACGTTTATCCAGAGTGCTTATACAAAAAACAATGACAGAAACTGTTGGAAATGTGTTTTCAGGAATATCGAAAAACTTATGACTCATTGGCCCCTATAAAAGGATGCCCACCTATAAAAGGGATGGGCCGTGGCTCAGGAAATTTGTTCGCAACAACATGTGTTCTCTCACAGTGTTCTTGTGCATTTTCGTCATGAATGCCTACGCAAACGGTAAGCCTCGTTGTTATACTCTTGTGGTACTTTAGGTCCACTTTCCTTTTTGGGGTTTTCGCTTACGGCGCACATCGGCTCAGTGGGGACCCAGTATGGTGCTCAGCTAAGCTTGTCCAGGCCAGCTTGTGAAGAACCCGAAGCTCTTGTGGCCCAGGTGAATGACGCGAACAATTTCGCAGCTTCACAGGGGTTTACCAGTCTGACCAATGTGAAACCTGTTAGTTAACAGGAACAAACCAAAGAAACTGGGAAAATGCAGGATGTCCCCTCAAGGCAAACAGTGCCTCGATTATCCACAAGAGAACAACGTGATTTTCAGATGCGTCCCAGACTTCTCAGCCGGATAGGAACTTAGCTACTGACAAAATTCCCAACGGCATTAACAGACAAATTTGTCGTAGTTGGGTTTTTTTTTCAGCGTGCCTTAGAGGGGCTGAGGACTGAGTAAGTTGAAATGAGAGAAAGGATGCCATGAATGATTTTACGGATGCTGGGAATCTTTCCCCCTTAGTACGTTTAGAGGGACCTCCCACATTTTTAATCCGAAGGGAATCTTTCGTTACAGGTATGGGATGAAGATCTTTCTGAGCGCGCTTGCGAGGAAGCATATGGTGAATTAGGCTCTCATGGTTTTGACAAACTTGAAGTAGAAAGGTTCGTCTCTGTCCACTTACCATGTTTATCCTTTATATTGCCTTCAGAACAATAGTGTTGTTAAGGGAGGTACCAAAATCACTCGTAAGATCGAGCAGAATTCAGCGTACCCTCATGCGTGCATATAAAGATAAAGAGGCACAAGTCAATGTCGTGAGTAATAGAAAGATCATTCATTTATTATTCATCGTGTTCATATTCTCCATCAATTATTTTCCTTGCCACCGGAAAACTGGCAACAAAATGCAGGTTTCCTTCTGGTAGAGAAGTTATTCGGTACACTCCGCGCCAGAAATGAAATACTCAAACACTGAACTGAACTGAAAGCAAACACAATTTCCTGCCATATTTCTTTTCTTGAACTGCCTCTAGGGCAGATTGGGAATGTGCTTAGAGAACAAGCAGCAGCATGGTGATATGTGGAATGAAAGTGTTGTTGCGACACAGTCCTCCGCTTCTCCGTCGCTAGTCAACCACTAATTTCAGAAACTATCAAAACTAAATGACTAATAGTTGTGTGGTAGTTCTGCGGCGCTCGTAAACTAGGCAACTAACGAATAAGGGAGGAAATGCGCGAAAGCCAACAAATGGAAAAAAAATTTCTTGCGGCGAAATGCTGTTTGTTGAGGCGAGTACGACCCCCCCAGCAGCGCAAGTACAGAGTACTGGTTCGGAATTCTCTCAACGATGCTCTAACCTAATGGAGAGCTGAGTAACTGAAAGAACTACTAAGGTGATGTCTTCTGATCATGGACACATTCAGGTACGCAATCTTCCTGCAGGCACGAAATATGGATGCAACGCCGTGGAAATACTGGAAGATTAAAACAAGTTGTCTGTCTCTACGAGAAGCAGTGAACTGGAAATTCTCTGCAGCTCCGTCGCACCTAACAAGCAGTACGCATAAAGATTTTCTCCTTTCCATGTTTTGCTCTAGGCAGGAGGCAGATACTGGATACTCACCATTTTACTAGAATGCACTTTTGATGGCAACACGGACTGATCATTAAGGTGTGCGAAACAATTCAACCACAACAGTGTGGGTGACTGCTGTCAAACTTGCAGGCAGAAAGGGAAGGTAAGAGTCTGGGCGCTGTTTTATGATCAAGTAACTCCTCCATCCGAGGGAGTTGCACATTCTCAACACCCATCACACTTATTCAACTTCTTTCGCTACAAGAAAACAACCTGTGACAAAGTGCATGACTACATCCATGTGGACTGATATAGCATTGGTGTGTGGCGGTGCCTCGTGCGAAGAAAGCGTACACATCGCTCACTTGAGAGTATTTCTTTTTATCTGAGGCGAAGGTGGTGCAGTGACAACTGGTGCGCTTATCATCTGCGCGGTCCTGGAGTCAAATCCAACCGAAGCCTTCTACCCCCGTAAACGGTAAATTAGGTAACACGGAGACTTGATATAGTGGCGCGCTGGCTCCCACAGTCATTGTGTAGGCCACATGGCATTCAATAAGCCATTACGATTCCGAAGGGAATTAGAATGCGTGCTGAATCCCACAAAGGGATCGATCAGCGGCGAAGACATTATCCTATCCTACTATATACCAGTCGGATCGCCCGGCTGTCGCCGGGCGCTCCTCCTTCTGTGACATGGCCCGGCTTCGCCGGACCATGCGGATTTGCCGCGTGTTAAGTTAAGGATCGTTGACCAACCACACTGTTCAAAGGAATCTTCTGCATCAGCCAAGAACTGAAAAGCAGCGCTTGTTCCGTCAAGGCGCAGAAGCAGCAGCAGCGCCCCCCCCCCGCATCACAGAAGGAGGAAAGCCTACCTTAGCCAGCGATCCGACTGGTACGTTCATAACCTACACGGAAATAGTGCAGCCTGTGTTGCGTACACCACTGAAGGTAGTCTATAATTTTATTGCAATCTGTTCTTCGCTAAAGCGTCTTGTTTGGAATGCACCGTCCCGCCATCCCCTAGGCAGTTGGAACCCTTAAATGGCCTCATGAAGTTGCTGACTGGAAGACATAATTCTGTGTTAAGAGTTGATTAAAGTTCAGCTAGCCTTGCTCTTCGAGAACATTATCTGTAAACAAACCCCATGCATTTGGAATAGAAGAGTCCCTAGCGCGTCGACACGCGCATGTTCGTTGAACCTAATTTAAGCACGCCAGGTGAGGAATGAGTCTGTTGGAGATCAGCTGAGATCGTATCTTAGGTCCGTCATACTAAGATAGCCTTTGTTGTTCAGTGAGCGGTGAACGCGGATTTTCCCATGCTAACCTTGTTCATTTGAGCGGTCCCCTGACTTCTTTCTCCTTCCCTTCCCCTCTCCCTCTCACATGCCTCCTCCGGCCGCTATCCGCCTAATATAACACTCCTCCCCGCTCATTCAGTCCCCTCCCGGCCCCTTCTTCCTCCCTCATCCTCCTTCTAACTGCCTGCTCCTTCCGCTATCCCACTCCTCCTCTCCATCCACCCCACTCTCGTGTATCACCCTCATCCGGATACCTCAGATACTCCTCCCGCGCTTCTTACACCCTACTTCTTTATCCCGCTGTCCCGCGCATACTCTCTCTGAATCTGATGGACCATCCCCCTTCCCGTGAGCGTCGACCCTTACTCGTTCCCTTACTTCAACCTGTTTAGTCCATTTCTGCCTTGCCGCCACCTTTACATTCGTTCCCTGTTCGTTCCATAGCACTCCTGAACTCATATCGACTCTCCTTACAAGTGATCATCTCTTCGCCCCCGTCCCTTCCACTCGCTGCTCTGCTTGTCATATTCACTGCATTTTCGCACTACCCACGACGTCCTTCGCCCCACTCGACCCTCTCCCTTCCGCCCTATACGCCGTTCTCTACTTCAGCGCTACCTTTTTTCTTCTCAACTGTTTACTTCCTCGTTTCTCTGGCCCGCCCTCCCACTCCCCTTTTACTCTACCTCATATCTACACCGCCTCCTTCCCCACGTTCCCCCCTGCCCCTCCTCCTCTCTTCACTTTCATCACTAGCGTGCCTCCTCTCTCGAACCACAGACTACTTTCGTCACCTTCTCCTTCGGTCCCGCTGTTGCTGCAACTTGCCACGAATTCGGTCACCCTCCCCTTTTAGCCCCTTATCGAATCTTATCAAGTGTCATCACCTCCTGTCACCCATCAAAAGTGTTCCCGTCCTGCCATGTATATCACTCCTTGAAATCACGGTCCCACACCTGCTGCAACTTGCGCTACGAATTCAGTCACCCTCCCCTTCTACGGCCCCTTATCGTATCTTATCAAGTGTTATCACCTCCTCGTCACGCACAAAAGTTGTTCCCGTGGCCTGCCATGTATATCACTCGTTACATCACGGTCCCACCACCTGCTGCAACTTGCGCTACGAATTCAGTCACCCTCTCCTTCTACGGCCCATTATCGTATCTTATCAAGAGTTATCACCTCCTGACACCCACCAAAAGTGTTCCCGTCCTGCCATGTATATCACTTCTTGGAACTGTCATCCTATCTTTTCTGCGACGCTCGCTATGAATTTCGTGACACACACACACACACACACACACACACACACACATCAGCACAACACACAGGACACACAAGCGCATGTATAGTATTAGTAGGATATGCACTCGTGTACGCCCGTGGGATATACGTTGCATAGCTTTTGTGTGCCCCCCCCTCGTCGGCATCGACGTTATATAGAGTAGGATAGTGGGAAGTGGGATGAGTTCATTTTCTAGTGTTATCAGGAAAGTGTTGGCCAAAGGAAATTTTCACAATCTGAGCCTCGAATACTCGGCATTAAAGCGGTGAGAGGTTAGCGCAGATGGTATCGTCAATTTTTATCGATTGATAAGATTACCTGTCACCCGTCATCAATGTCCTCATCACTAAATCTCTATGATTTGAGAGCGTGAACCGCCTTGAACAGCGACGACGACTGCAACCTCCATTATCAGCGCTTATCAGTAGTTATCGCTTCTAGTCACCCACGGTTGATGTTCCCAGTCACTCTATATACTTTGAAAACGCACGCCTCGCTGATACTGTGACCTGCGCTATGAATACGATGACCTCACTATTCTAACGTCCCTTATCGAATCTTATCAGCAGCTCACAGTTCTTATTACCCACCAATAATCTTTTTGGCCCTCATCCTATATCATATCTCGAAATCAAGAGCTGACTGCTGCTGTGACCTGCGCTGTGAATATGGTAACCTTTTCCTTCTAACGCCCCTTATCGAATCTTATCAGCAGCTTACAGTTTTTGTGACCCACTAATGATGTTCTTGGACTATCCTCTATATCTTTAAAATCGAGAGCAGGCTGATGCTGTCACTTGCGTTTTGATTATAGTGACCTTCTCCTTCTACAGCCCCTTATCGAATCTTATCAGCTGATATAACTTCCTGTCACCAACCAATAGTGTTCCCGTCACACCTCCCTCGTACATCACTTCTTAAAATCACTGTCTCACTGCTACTGGGACAGGCGCTATGAATTTCGTGACACACAGACAGACGCACACACAAACATACACACACACACACACACACGGACGACAGTACTTAGACGGATTATATAGAGTAGGATAGTGGGAAGTGGGATGAGTTCATTTTCTAGTGTTATCAGGAAAGTGTTGGCCAAAGGAAATTTTCACAATCTGAGCCTCGAATACTCGGCATTAAAGCGGTGAGAGGTTAGCGCAGATGGTATCGTATGTCAATTTTGATCGAGTTGATACAGTTTTACCTCTCACCCGACCGTCATCAATGTTCTCATCACTAAATCTCTATGATTTGAGAGCGTGAACCGCCTTGAACAGCGACGACGACTGCAACCTCCATTATCAGCCCCTTATCAGTAGTTATCGCTTCTAGTCACCCACGGTTGATGTTCCCAACTCACTCTCTATATCACTTGCTGAAACGCACGCCTCGCTGATACTGTGACCTGCGCTATGAATACGATGACCTCACTATTCTAACGTCCCTTATCGAATCTTATCAGCAGCTTACAGTTTTTGTGACCCACTAATGATGTTCTTGGACTATCCTCTATATCATATCTTAAAATCGAGAGCAGGCTGATGCTGTCACTTGCGTTATTTGATTATTAGTTGACTCTTCTCTTCTACACCCCTTTCGATCGTTATCAGCCTGTATAACTTCCTGTTCACCAAACCAATAGTGTTTCCCGTCACACTCGTACATCACTTCTTAAACAATCCACATGTGCTCACTGCTACTGGGACAGGCGCTATGAATTTCGTGACACACAGACAGACGCACACACAAACATACACACACACACGGACAGACATACTTAGCGGATTATATAGAGTAGGATAATTCGCTATAAGTTTGTCTGTTTGCGTGCATGTCTGTGTGAATGTATGTTTGTGTGTCTGTATGTGTGTTTTGACCGGAAATTCATAACTTCCTTCAAAACAGCGACTGTGCGCTCAAACTGATAAGTTATGTAGGAGGTCGGGCAGGAACACTATTGGTAGGTGGCAGGAAGTGATAAGAGCTGATAAGATACCATAGGGGGTCTTAGAAAGCGAGGGTCACCGACTCCATAGCGCGCGTCACAGCGACGCTAGGACTTTAGTTCCAAGAGGCAGTATAGGGGACAGGATGAGAACATTATTGGTGGGTGGCAGGAATTTATAACAGCCTGAATAAAAGATCATCATGAAGGGATCTTAGAAAGCGAGGGTCACCAAATTCATAACACCCCACAGCAACGACGAGACATTGGTTCCAAGAAGTAATATAGGGGCAGTATGGGAACATTATTTATTATGGTGGGTGTGCAGGAATTGATAACAGCTGATAAGATAGCCAGGAAAATTCACAGCAGAGTTATAGCAACACTGGGAACTGCTCCAGCAAGTAATTCAGAGGTACTTGGGGAACATTAAAGATAAATTCTGACGGTGTCCGACGAGGGCTTTTGGGAGTCCGTATCCTCCCACTGCACCGAAACCAAAGAATCAGTGGAAGGGAAGGCTTAGTATAGTCAAGTTTTTCCCTTAGCTAAAATCCCTCAAGTTGGGGGGGTTTAGCGCGGTCGCCCGAATTGCTTCACCGCTAAAACGCTCTAGTTCCCGAAAAAACGACGGATGCTACGGAGTTGTTGCCAGCTGAGAATATAAGAGCCGACTGTTATGTCCGATATTTTTTTACCATAGGAATCCTTCCAACCGCTATGCTGTCCGATTTCCAACAAATGGTGATTTAAGAAATATGATATGAGCCTAACATTGGCAAGTCTTCATTACAAGGTGGCAGAAACATGCATGGAATGAAGGCCGTTGGAAACATAGACTTAAGCTCAGTTGTTAGCTGCTCAGCGCAGAAAACCTGTCAAGCATCAGTAACACAGGTTTAGACGTGCGCGCAGAAATGCGCGTCAGCCAGACTGGTCTTTTTAATCATTCATTTTTACCATGATTACTGAGAAATGGGTAAAACGTTGTGGTTCGAATCCAAACCTCAACCTAGCGCTGTTCCTGCGAGGGTTTATTTCGGAGAGCAGGGAGGTAGCGCAAGTAGGCTCTTGCCGGCGCCAAACGGCCAGAAACTAGCGCGATACTTGTGATCACGATGTCGAATACCCCCCACCTATCACATCATCATGCACTATATATAATTGCGGGGTCTGTTGGTATTGTTTGTCCGTTTGGTTTGTTTGTTTGTTTGTTGTTTGTTTGTTTGTTTGTTTGTTTGTCCGGAAATTCGGTTCGACCTGAAGAACAACTTGGAGAGGTCGGGTCAAGGTGGGGATGGGTAGGGCATGGGGCAAGATGTAAATAGCACCCTTGACCCATGGTAAGCCCCGCCCACAGCGGGCGGGGCATGTGCCGAAAGTTGGCGGAGCAGCAGAAAAAACTCATAAATCGCTTCCAAGGCCAGAATAGAGAGGGGAAAAGTGGAATAAGATTAACAATTGATTGTCAAACTAATTAGGGGGACACACCCGAAATGGGCGAGGCGTCCATGAGATAAGCGGTGCTTCCCAAGAAATTCATTAACTCGGTTCCTGAGAGAGTTTAGAAATCGCAAAAAAGTCGGTGTAGGAGGGCAACACCTGGGGAGAGTTCGGCATGCCTGAGGTGTGTTGAGACCCGCCCACAGTGGGCGGAGCTTGCTCTCATTCATAGGGTGCCCATTCAGAAAATTTGTAGCTTGGTTCCAGAGCACTCTAGAGACGGGGAAAAGTAGATCAAGGTCAGCAAAGGGTCGCCGCTAGGAAAAGATGGGCACACATGTTGTAAGCGGGGCCAGGTGGGCGGAGTTAGACAAAAGTTCTGTGAAACTTGGAAGTGGATGGTCAGGAGGGATCACCGGTTGATGCGGCACACAGCCGTTGTACGCGGAGCATGCGGCTAAGCGGGTGGAACCAAACGCAGAAATATAGAATGGTTCATGACAGACTTCATTCGCCTGCAAAATAGGAGCAAAAAAGTGCAGTAGCTCCGCTATCGAAGCGAGATTTACGCGCTCATTCTGTGCGGATCTACGTCGATGTTGTGGGCTGGGGAAAGTACATCAAGAATTAGTTGCAGAGCACCACAGGCACGGGGAGGTGGATTGAGGTCCACAAGGGGTTAGCGGACGAAGTGGAGGAGACATCTCAAAATGGGCGGGCTGCTTTCGAGATGGGCAGGCTCTTGCTGAAAAATTTCGTGGTTCGCATCTGAGTGAGCTTGGAGATCAGAAAAACTTTTGGTGATGAGAAACATATGGCGAGAGTTCAACATGTCTGTGGTGCGTTGCCCGCCCACAGTGGGTGGAGCGTGTTTTCAAGCATGGCACTTCACTTTCATGCGTTTTAGTGCATGGGCCGCCACACTCTTGAACACCAGTTGTCACAGGTACATTTGATACCAGCCGGTTCGCTAGCTGAAGCCGGCGCCCTTTTCTAATAAAAAAAAAGAGAATAATAACCAAACAACCAAGGTCAATGAATAAGATTAAGTCCAGCGACTCGCTGCTGACGCCCGGCGCGACCCTTCGGTGATACGACCCGGTTTCGCCGCGCTTACCTCCGATGCTCAACAATTATCCGGATTTTACTTCACCTGTACACATAGTCAACGCTGCTTGAGCAATAATATAATACCGACTACTTTCGACAATATTATCGTCTATGAAATGGTGATAAGCAGCGCTGATCAAGTGCGCAGATGAGAGAGAAACCTGGTAGCGTTCTCTCTCATCTGCGCACTTGAAAAAAAAACCTGAGCGTTCAAACTACGGAAGCTGGTGGGCGCGACGAAGTAAGCAAAATCGGTAAAGAGGCCCTA